>CAJQUW010015829.1:0-223189 GCA_907163375.1 Prostheceraeus crozeri | reverse complement strand
ATGTCCATTAGAGTTTTATCCATAATTAGTTCAATACCTTTTCCACTTGTAGTGAGAGGCAAAGCACCTTCTTTTTCAGAAAATGAAATATGTTGCTCATTAATCACTTCATTTAGATAGTCTACAACCAATTTAACTGAAGTAATAATGCAAGGCATCAACACTCTTGTTTCATGTAAGATACCACCTAAAGGCTCTACACACTTTCTGTATAAAGATACGGTCCATTCTGTATCAAATTGATTTGACCTTTCACATGGCAAATGTTGCATATCAAATTTTCCATGAACAGCTGCAGAACGATGTCGTAAGAACTGATGAAAATCTTTTGAACAAACTAATACTAGATCATCATCATTTAATTCACTTATTGCAATATGATTAGATGATTTGATATAAGTCAATGTTGCCACTTGTTTACCATCAACTCGAAGGAGATAATTAAATTTTTTCAATAATGTTTCAGGAGTCATGTTTGTCTTTCTTGGCTTAATCACAATCTTCTTCACCAACGTCTTCTCATTTCTTGGAATAAGATCTACATAATGAGCTTCCTCTCGATGTATTAACTGTTTATGACCACTTGGGTGGTAATTAACGTTATGATTATCATAGCTTGTTAAGGCGCTAGCGAGGCAACCTAAATCATTTCTTAAACTTGGACTTAAACCAACAATCCAATCTTTCTCAACTACATGATGTACATAATTATGATCATCATTGTGCGGAGTAAATTGGACAATATGTTTACACGCTTTATTCAGGAAATCATATATAAACTTTTTACATGATAAGAGATCATTCTTTGGCCACTGGAATGTATACTCGGCAGCCCTTTTCACATTGGTAAGCAGCTGTGCGTCTCATATTAATAGTCATCACCTCATGATCAAAAGTATAGACACAGTTGCTATGAACAAGTTGAGTGACACCCACTTCCCACTTTCCATTTAGCTTTTGTATGTGATCAATGGGAGTAGAAAAGAGTGCGGCTCGATTACTAGCAACTCTATTTGCGGCCGCATTGCTAAGCAAAATATGATAAAACGACATTTTTATATTGCTGATCTGCGGCTTTGCATAACATCATGAAGACTTGGATTTTGGACTCTCTACAATATATCAGAGTTGATCGTGATGGAAACGTACATTTCAAAAATTCTCATGGTCATACATCAAGAGGTATTACATTAACATGGCGACAATTTGTCAACCTCAATGATATCATGAGGGATTTGGAATATTTTGAAACATTAAGATTCATCTCCTTGGGTGATCAAGTTTGGCTTCAACATTACAGAAATGAAATTCAAATCCGCCATTCTCATTCCGCAAACTGTTTCTCATTTTGCAAATACAATTGAAAGAAGTATAGAAGATACGTACATCGCTCCATCATGACATTTATTCGTCGTGAGTTCATCGTCCTACTATGCAAATCTTAATCAGACATGACTACCACGCACCATGAGTTGGAAATTAGATTCCCTACAACGTATTGAAACGGATCATGATCGAAACGTCTATTTCAAAGATTTAACTGGAAATGTGAGAAGAGAGTTTGCTTTATCTTATCGTCATTTTCAATCTCTACATCATATCATGAAGGACTTGAAATACTTCTATATGAAAAGACATTCACGTATTGGAAATCGCATCTGGTTGCGCGTCAACAAACGGCGAATTCAACTCTATCATTCCCAACTCCATACTAACTTCACATTTCATCAAGGTAGTTGGGAAAAGTATAAAAGGAAGGTACATCGCTCAATTTACTCATTTTTTCATCATGAAGCGCCATCGCTACACCATCGTCAACATTCTCCGTCGCTTCAGACTCTACACCAAACTCGATCTCACAACATTACACCAACACCTTCCAAACAGCAAGTATTACCCGGGCCGACCTCAAATGTTAGTGGTGAAGATGAACAATTCACGGAATCTTCAACTCTTCCCAAATGGGACTGTACAGATTCTCGGCGCCCTTTCTCATTCATCGGCGCAGTCAATGCGCTTAGAGCTACAGAGACTACTACGTCGGATATGGAAGAGGGAGAGGTGTGTGATGTCGAATCTGACTGTGGACAATATGGTGATCTCTACTCAATTGAGTGAAAGTGTATCATTTTTGAAGATTCATACCATACCAGCAGTTACAATTTGTGTTATGAACCCGAACTTTTTCCTGCAGCTCTCATTAGTTGTTGGTTACCTGTGCATGTGGCAATCTTTCATAATAGTAAAGTGATCATTACTGGACTAAAATCTCATGTACAAGCAAATGTGATCCTAGACTATCTCATCGAGTATGTACGTAGCCAGAGGAATGTAAAATAAAAAACAATTTTTCCAACATGATGTTTTTATTTCAAATCATGATAGAACTTACAAATCATTTTTTCATTAGAGGATGGATTACATGAAAAGTTTTGAATAACAGATATAAATCGAGATACATGTAAACGTTTTAAGATGAAGTACAGTACAAAAGCACCACACGTTGATGAAAGTGGATGTTGTAGCATGCGTTCATTTCGCTGATATTGACGCGTATGTTTTCTCAACCACTGCTGTGTTGGTATATTTGGAGGTTGAGCAAGAGAGTCAAATAGTTCACCACGTTGGTCTTCTCCAATAAAGATCGCTTTCCAATGCTCACCGCCTAAATTCTGCGAATGAGTGTTTAGCACAATAAAGATGGGATAGTGATTTACTGCAGGTGGTAAGGTATCGAGCGAATAGACATTATCGAAAGCTTTCAACATCGCTTCATCTGCATTATGCTGCACTTTAGTCTTAATATCGTCAGCAGTCAACCAACTCATTAACGATTATACTGAAGAATCACGTCACGATACTTTGTAATTTCAATGTTTGAATCGAAGACTGCATAAATTAATACATTAATCGTCTCAGGTAGTGTTCTTTTGAACGTCAAATCCAAACGAATATTATGAGGCACGTTCGCTTGACGATAGGGTGCACTAATATCGCTGTCAGCAGTCAAATCAAATGCATAAATAGTATATCCACTCTTAAACTCTTTCATAGTCAGTCCGTTGGTGTCATCCGTATTGTAAAAGCCAAAGACATTCATAAAATCAACATAACTGCGCAGAAATTGATCCGTAGAAAAATCTGGTTTGTAGGGTGGACCAGGATGACTCACACCATTTACACGTAAAGCAATTTCACTTAACTGATTGTGTTTAAAATTGAAAGGATTCTTCTTTATACTACCATTAAATGCGTCATTTTCAACCATTGCCACCATGAGGAGCTTCGGTGCTTCCGATGGAAAGAGGCCATCCTTCATGAAACTCTTTTGATCTTTCGGAATTGTAAAGGTGAGACGCTTTGTATGCTGAACGGGGTAAATGGCATTTTGGCGGTTAAGACTTTCAGCATGCCCTCTAATGACACTTGGATTCGGTACTACTCGACGAATGTAAAGTGCAATATCTTCCACATGAATTCTAAAATTGTCAACTTTAGCAAATGCATTCAGCGCAAATTCAGGCTTATTCAATGTCATCTTGAGTCGCATGCTGGTATTGCAGAGTAAAAACTTTGACTGTCTAAAGAAGTCTATATTCAGCGGACCATATAGCTGACATACCTTACTATCTTTAATCATAGCAGATCGCTTTACAAAACCACTGTTTGTTTCAACATCAAATTTTCCTGCTTCATCTCTGTACCATCCCATGGCTTCCATATGACTTTTTTGTGCTGCTGGATGAAACTGTGATACATGATTGAAATATGATTTATAGGGATAATCGCTTTGACCACCTTCCACCTGCTGCTCTCCAATCATTAGAGAAACATCGCGAAGTAATGTAGTCAATGGTAAATTGTTCAGTCCAACTTTATGCGCATCCTCAATAGCAGTTCCATCTGCTTGCTGAATTCTAAACCTCAAATCAACCATCGCATAACTCAAATCTATGTAGTCATCACTACCACCAGGAATAACAAATTCAATGGGGCCAGCATTCTCAGCTGTTCGAGGATGATAATCTACAATAATTGAACTAAGAATATCTGTCTGTATGGCTTGTTAATCAAACAAACAAAAACCGGAAGTTTTACACTCCATGATTAGAAGTTATTGCAGCGTCGTCGTTTAGCCCCTGATGAATGATTAGAGCCTCTGCGACGTTTGCGTGAATGTCTTTTGACTGAAGATCGCAGCTTACCAGCTCCGCGATGTTTCCTTCTTCCTTTATTCATTCGTTTAGGCGATTCTTTCCTTGAGTAACACCAGCAAAGGTCTGCTTCAATGTTTTTAAACCGCGTTCCTTCCCACGATTCAACAAACTGCTCTTAAAACTTCTACCTCTGGAAAGATCACTAGCAACATCACCAGCAAAGCCAACGGCATTACTTAAAACATTTCGTTTTAAAGATCTACCGACATTGGATATTAGAGGTGCTACAACAGATTTCAGTGCACCAAGTATGCTACCTCCACGTTGGCGGCGAGCGCCGATGTAAATTTGTCCTCCACCACTTACATAGGAGGGTCGTGAATAAAATGAGGCAGTTGGATTTATAGCTCAAACCCTAAACATTGTTAGTTACAACTTTGCATGAATCACTGTCGATCACTTAGATGAAAGATGTCGGCACAACGCATCCAAGAGTTCATACTTGAAGGATAACCAGCCCATTTAACAAGACACCATTCTTCACCTTGTCGTTTTTTACATCGAATGATTTTCTCTACCAAATATGTTTCACTTTCAGTGACTACCTCAATCTCATCGCGGTAAAAGCTACCCTCAATTTCTTCGTTATCGTAATCTTTCAACTTGTAGGTGGTGGGAGAGTCTTTTTGATCAATCCTTGATACTGTAAATACCTCCTCTGTCCAATTCGGAAGGTACCCTTTAGCAAAAACACTCTTCACTTTTGAGATACGAACTTTATCAGCAATTTTCACATCACTTTTCACATGAGTGCGTTTACGTTGGAATGATTCGCGCACTTTATCTACATTGTCAGCATTTACATCTAATAGTCTGAGTCCAATAGAACGATGGATAGAGTGATTGTAGGCATGGAGTGTATCTTGTAGAACCTTTGTCCAATTTTGTGTCAAGTTGGCAGTAAAATGTCGCCACAAGCGATTTTTTAATGTGCGATTAAAACGTTCAACGAGTGCAGCTTTATAAGCACTCTTTACACTAAACAACTCAATGTCATGCCTCTCAAATAATCTTCTCACATGCTGATTTTCAAACTCTTTTCCATGATCACTCTGAATTCTTTTTGGAATGCGGCCTTCTCGAAAAATTGTTTGGAATGCTTTTGCTACTCCTTTCCCTTCTTTAGTTTTTAAAGGTTGAGCCCACGCACAACGCGAGAAAATATCAATGACGGTTAAAATAAAATTATTTCCTGAGTTATGTTTTGAAATGGTGGCGACATCACACAAATCTGATTGTCACTGTTCATGAATGTCATGAACAATATAATGGCGGGTACGGTACTGCTTTTTCGCTTGTCTGTGGAGTGTATAGGTAGCCTGACCCTTTAACCATCGTTTCACTTGTGATTGTGGAAGACCACTCGCTTTTGACAATTTCATGATAGATGCAAATCCTGCCGGATGTTTTACATCATAATAGATTGACTTCAAACGCTCAGTCGATGACGACTGACTCTCTTTCCTCCTTCTCATCTTTTTGCTTTCTTGCCTTTCTACATTTACAACAACTGCAGCATTTAGCTTTAGCGGTTTTGCGATCGTGTTCACATTGCTTAGGGGTTTCATTGTGAGAGCTGGCGCAGCAAGTGCAAGTGACAACGACACTCACCTCCGGCGGCTCATTACATGGCAAGCAACACATCTGCTTCATATTAATAGTCTGAGAACATGTATTTCTTGGGAGGAGCTGTTTTACGTTTTCCTTTTACTAGGTTTAGTGGTGGCGTAGATCTACGTCGAGTTGTTCCTCTTGTTTGCTTAGTGAGTGTGGGAGGGGCTGTAGCAGGTGACGTCTTAAACCAATTTGTTGGCATTTTCATCGTCTGAAGCATTGGAGTAGTAGTCACTGTTGAATCAAGTTCTTTCAATGTCTCATTATTCAAAGCAAATTTTGGCACATTATGCTTTTTCAATAGTTTAAGAAAGTATGTCCAACCAGGTGGAACATAGCCCTGACGGCGCTTTCTACGTGTCGCATACTGAATCAAGTCTTCATAACGTGAAGCATCAATCACTTTATTTTCATCTGTAATGATTTCTCCTCTATCATTTACATTGAGGTGGGGTTCAATACTGTTGAAAAGAGATATGGCATGTGCACGAGATGCTAAAGGTGTAGCAGTCGACACAGAGTCACGCATCTTATTCTTCAAGTTTTTCAATTGTTCAACAGTTTCCGATTGTAATAATACAGCACGATGTGGATCTTTGATGTGAACATTTTGCTGATAATCTAATTCTTTCCTATACATTTGATTTGCAAGAGGTTGCTTTACTTGTTGTATAGCATTCAATTGTACATATTCATCCTGAGGAATAACAATCATGCGAGAATAAGAGCTCATAGTTTGTAGATAATCATGGGAGTTTTCAAAATATCACTTCGAAATCTAAATTCTTCCGGACACTCTTGCGTAAAGTCAATGAATAAGTAACCGTGTGGTTTTTCAGTAGCTGCTTGAAAACTTTCAATTAAGGCTTTTGATCCTCTTGGTGCAACTTGTCGCGCTAAAATTTCAAATTGACTTTTATCTCGCGGATTCTTGAAAATAGCATAATAGTGTGTATTCAGGTTTCGTGTACGAGCTTCTTTTCCATCAGGAAACAAATTTTGTGTGATATAGATGATAAAGCACCTTTTATGATCTGCTGCGCGAGTGAACATATCTGTAACAGCTTTGGAATTCTTAATTTCTTTTAATAGATCATCCAATACAACAACATCATTAGACTGAAGTTTATCCACTGGAATAATTCCTTCATGTCGAATAAAGTTGCGACTTTGCAATTCCTGAAACAGCGACGGTTGATAAATACCATAACACCAAATCACTCGATTGATAGGTTCCTTAAACAACTCCCTTCTTTTATCCAATAAATTCAGCGTGAAAACAGTTTTACCTGCATGAGATGGACCTGATACAGTCAGAACTTTATCACATTGAAGTCTGAAATCCATTATAATACTTTGAGATTCAACATTTGCATAATTAACGTCTAGAGCCAAAGATATTACCCAATACGTTGCCCACGATAGGAGCTAGCATCGGTAGTAACGCTGAAAGGAAACCGCCCTTTTGTGTTAGAGTTTCCCTCTTTCTTTGAAGGGTGACTTTAGGATTGGAGATGAAACGCAATTTCGTAGCATATCGCTTAAGTAACTTTCGTTGTTTTGGTGCTAATTTCTTCGTCCTCAACTTTCTCACATGAGAAATAATTTCACGAATGAATTTATCGTTAGCATGTCGTATAGCATTGTATCGCTGATTTGCTTTCACTCGTCGGAGAGCTTGAATGGCTGAAGAAAACTTTGAAGACTTTTGACTTTTACGTTTCGTCATTTTACGTTTCGCCATTTTCCGTGTTAGTCTTTGCTAAAACCTGTCTTTACCACATTTGCATAGGTACTAACTATTGCGGCATAAGTGACACTCGAAATGAGCAACATCACAGTGGTTACATTTGCAAAGTTGAATGCAATTACGTATGAAACAGCGTTGACGAAAAGCATGCTTACATCTCTTGAAGATGCGCTTTTCATTTCTATCCTTTCGCTTACATACATCGCAACACATAGTTTCACCGTTACTGATGTCTATAGCAAGTCTTTTTGAAGATATGAATTTGCTAGCCTTTTCTAAATAATAGACGCATGTACAGAAGGAATATACTTCGAGAGTGAGCAGGCATAGCTCGAAAACCAGTTGTGCTACAATCAAGTACCACTGCATTTTCAATTTTTCTTTATAGAAAGTTGAATGTGAATATCTGAAATCGCTTCAATCACTAGACTGCTGCCATGATGGCTAAATGCGTTAAGACGTTCAGCAATTTTTATCATATGTCTTTTAAAAAATTCTTCGGGGTGATCTACCACTTCCATTGAATAAGAAGCAAAATGGAAAGAGCGACTTTCCACCTCTTCCTTTCCAAAATGACTAAACTTAATTTTCGCAACTAATCGCGCCATGACAATGCTATCAGAGAATGTATTCATTAACTCTACAAATAGATAGAGTGCTAACATCATCGACTACTGCTTCGATGTCGGTCTCATCTTTATGAAAACTTATCACATAATCTTGAACAGCTCCTTTTAAACTTTGCCTATGAAAATGTAATGTTCCGCAGTCGTTTGAGAAAGACATGATCGCCCTTTATCTAACCCATCCATTGCATGAAAACAACTCTTCTCATAGTAACATTTATTGAATAACTGTAACAAGCATGCATTATAAATCAATGGTTTGAAACAGATAAAATAGATACAGCTGGTAACTATCATACAGCGAGCAATGATAACCACACAGGACTTTGGCAGTGTTGAGGTAAGGAGGAAAGAAGCATTGGTTATGAACGTAGCTACTACAACGAACAGACAAAATAGGAACACACAAATCCTTAAAACGTTTCGTGACTTCATGATAATGTTGATTCACTCTACTATCCCAAGGCGGGAGCAAAATATCATCAATGATTAGATTGGGAAATACTTTCCTCTCCTTACCAGGATTATTACAAAAGATGCGTATAACATTGAAAGCAGCTAACCATCGTTTAAAGTCAATAAGAAGAGCACTGTCACAAGAAAAGCCATAGTCTTGCAAATATTTCAGATTAAGTCCATGAATGTGTTTTCTCGCCCATTGATCAACATTGGGATCGCAGTTGGCATGCTGATGATAGACACTAACAATCTGATATGTCCAATTGTTCATAGCAATAGCACTGAGCTCCTATACAGGTTCACCCTCACAATCCATAAAAATGATGATAGAAGCCTAAAACGGAAATTTACACATCTAAGGAAACGTTCTATAACATATTACAAAATGAAGAATTACATCGATGCTTTTCACGACAAAATACACAAATGAAATGATGGCAACGAAGAAGTAAAATGTATCTAATAAGACCACGTCTACGACACTCAAAGCACATAAGCGAATTGTCATAGGGTAGAGTTAGGAAAGGACTAGTAATTCTCCTTCTTTGATTTGCGTTTTGAGGCAGCATTCTTCTCCGACTTGCGCTTCGTACCACTGCTGTTAAGGATTTGATCAATTATGTCATCCACGTTGGGTGGTTTTGGAATATATAGGATGGATTCCATATGCATGGAGAGAGAGGCTATTTTATTATCCTTGGGCCGACCATAATATAGCCCATTCACTTTGAAAAGGATATCCCAAGTACCTTCTCCGAGCTCGTCGCATGTGATGGATGTTGAATGATCTCCCTCCTTCTTATAGTAAGTACACCAATGTGATACCGGTAGGCAAATTTGATTACCATCCCAAATCTTTCTATAGGGAGCATCCTTGTCATCTCTCGCCTTCCACTCTTGAGCAAGAGGAGTAGGAATGTCCATATTTAATGTCACGTACTCCTCAATAATATCAAGTTGGCGGCGAATGTACGGACTCACGGGGATCAGTATGTAGTCCCCATACTGATTGCGCATTATCTTGACATCCGTGGAAGGGAGCATTCCCGTTTGGAGTACTACGCTATGATCGTCATAACGCAAGACTTGTTTAAATTTACGCTGTAGCGGTGTAGGATTATGTACCTTGGTTGTTTCTTCCACTGGCCTCAGTTGTAGATGATCTGATCGTAGCGAACCTTGTAACGTTTGACCGCCATTTTGTCCTACTTGTGCAGCAGATGGAGTAGATGCGTAAAAATGAAAAAGATTGTATTAAGTTTACGTTCAAGGGAGGAGAGGGAGGGAAGTAGCGACTGACCATTTTAGTTGGATAATAGAGAGAGAGAGAGAGAGAGAAAATGTGCGTCCGTCACTCGTGTGATTCAACGATGGAATGATTCTCACTGTGGAAGGCTTGCTATTTATATAGAAATGCTTGATTCTCATTGGATGATGATCCTCATTGGACAATAACATAAAGCTGATTCCAAATCTGGCCTCCGTTTACCAATCCGAGCCTTCATTCGCCCGCTGGAGCTGTTTCTTGGGAAATTCTAACTCTGTCGTTTTTCGCCAATCTCCCAAATCTTGAATGGCGTCTCACATCTAAACGAAGACAGATATGAACAAGCCGTTTCTTTCACTGAATTTGTCTCACTCTTAGCTTTCAAACGAGATATTGCACGACTTTCTACGATCACTAGAACCAAAATTGGAAGATCGGTGCCGGGGCGGGGGGGAGGTCGGTGAAATTTGATGAAAGCTGTTTTGGTAAAGGTCCCAGGTCGAAATGCGACACTTTGGAAAAATTTTCAAAATTTTGTCCATACAAAGTCACTCTGACACTTAGGATTTTTTCGTCAAATCTGAGGTCTGACCTAAAATCTTGTAACAGCTCTAACTTTTGAACGGCTGATCGGATTGACTCGCAACAAAAATGTCACTGAGGAGTTTTTTCTCCTCTTTCAAATGAGTATCTATAAGACAAAATCCATCCACTAGAACCAAAATTAGAAGATCGCTGCCGAGGGGGGGGGGTTGAAAAAATTTTGTTAACCTAACTTTTGACGAGAAACACGATGGGAGTGGTCTCGCACCGAAATTCCACCATTCCAACCTGGCCGGCACACCACGCCAACCTGGAGAGCGCACCACGAACAACCTCTGGCAACGCCGTCGTTCCAGGGGGAGGTCGGTCGACGCCGGCCATCTTGCGCGGTCCAGTGGTGTAGATTTACTTACTACTAGCATGGTCCATGTTAGGAGACTTTGGAATTTAAATAAACAAATTCAATTCATAGAGTGCTATCAAATAACGTCTCATGGCCATAGCTTCTTCAGTTACGGTATCAATTGGCTGTAGTGGAAGAGTTGGGGAGGGAGGGAAAAGAACTTCTTCAGATGCGAAGGACAAAATGGACAAAAACATGACCTCATTATCAGTTATAGAAACGCGATAACAGGTGAAATCAATGGGCTAAGGAAATCTCGCATTGACGTATTGCACTTGCAGATCTGCCGTGCGTCTGAGGGAGCATGGGAAATCTTCTGAGAACGGAAATCAAAATAAATTCTAGACACTAGAATTCCAGGTGTGAGTTACTGCATGATCGAGTCGGTCAAGGTATCATTTTTTTTCGTCCGGGCTTTTGTGTGGATATCATCAATCGTAAGCAAATATTGAGCTGTTACTGTTATTTTTTGGATTATTCATCGTGCTTTGCCTGAATATAGAGTATTTTCCTTTCTCTAGCTTCAATTTTGTCAATATGCAAATTATTTGAATTCAGGTGAAGAAAATATTAAAGCTAAATAGTCTGTAATATGTCAACAAATGGTATCGAATGATTCCTTCCTTCCTTCTCTGCATTGATGCAAATTGCTGGCCCTATTGAGCCCTGAGCGTCACCTGATATTTAGGACCAAACTTCAATTATTCGTGTGACATCATTGCATCACTATCCACGGAAAGTGGGGTTTCTCTATGTTTCTAAGTAGACTTCATATTGTCATATCGTGTATTCTGCGTAGACGCTGTGCGAAAAGGTGAAGTGACTCAAGACGTTGCATCAGAAAATTACAAGAAAAATCAATTTAATTCAATGAAAACAGAGTCAAATCAAGCTTAGCTTAAAAACAGTGTCGAGAGTGGTGCGAAGATCTGAACAGGTGTGCTAGGTACGTTTGTTAGTGGCGAATACCATGATACAAACTCGATTCACTCCTTGTGAGAGCATGCTGAGAACAGACCACATTGATGCGTGCTACATGAATACAGAAACTCTCACAGAAATAAGTCAACTGTACAAGAATACCAAATGTATAGCTATTGATGAGACATTAGCATTGAAAGAGGATTGAAATTGAAAAAGAGTAGAAATAATTCATTTGTCAGAAAATTAAAAATCACATCGTTTCATCAGCTTGTGCATAAGTAAGAAAGTCAAAGTTTCAAGTTAGCATTGCTTAGTAATATCAGTAGGATAGAATTTCAATCTATGAAGCAGTTATTGATGTGTGCAGTAACGAAAGGAACGAAAGTTGAAAAAATCCGTTTAGTGCTAGAGCTCGGTTGAATCAGTCTTTCTGTTCGATTCGATCGCTGTGGGATGATGTCATACAATGAGTGGTCACTATCATCCATGGCTTTTTTGAATAGACGGACTGCTGCTTCAATACGCCGGTCTCGTAGACATTCGAATTCACCACATGGACACTCACTCGAAGATTTGACGCGACAAATTAACCTTGCGCTTTTGTCTGCAAGCAATTCAGTTTTTCCTCAAGGCAAGTTCGAAGCTCAGCGAATGCTTGAGAACCATACTCTATAGCACAGTCCTAATGATACAAAATCATACACAGTTTTGAGGTCATTGTCAGACAAAATTGGCCGCAATACTCGCTTAGCGTACACTTTCCTTGAAGCAGAGCTCACAGAAGCCTATACATGCGTGTCCCACTTTAACTGGTCGATGAATGTCAAACCAAGGATTCTAGTTTCGCCCACAACCATCATATCTGGAATTGTAACAGATGCTACAGAAGATGACTTTGATATAAACAGGATGCATACTATGCAGTTTTGGGAGAGCCTTCAGCTATGATTTAGAACTGATGTTGTGTGATGTGTGATAATTATGATCCTACGAGTATAATTGCCATTTTCCATCGATGCAAAAACTGCTTTTTCATTTTTATATAATTCACACTTGGCCCCTACTTGTGCTTCTTCTGTGTATATTATATAGCCATGTAGTTCACAAGAAACTCAAATATGTTAAATATTTATATTTTCAACTTCCATACTTCAATAATTTCGGTAGAGAAAAATTTATGTATTTCAGAGTAAATCACTAAATATTTTTCGACACCTAGTAATGAGAGCAAAAAGAAATTGTCGATAGCACTCCACAGGCTTTAGCGAGATAATATATCCAAATTAATTTTCCATCCTTTTCAATCATTTTCTAAAGATTGCTTTCTATGAAAATTTAATTGAATAATTAATTCATTTCCATGACATCAAGGGCGTTTTTAAAAAATGTACTCAGAACAAAGGATGATTCAATTAGTGCTTTGTCCATATAGGCTGACTGAAATTCAAATGTTAACCATACAACATTTACAAGTCAGCAGAGGTGAAGAAAACGAACTTTTCAATGTCAAACCATTTGGATTATTGCATATGTCAATGATGATGTACTATTTATTATAAAGTGATGCAAATTTTGCCTGTTTGGGTCCCAAACGACTTGAAGACACCTTTCTATTATGAGACGCTCCCGTATCTAAAAACGCAAATTCAATTCATGATTGTAATAACGCAGTTGATGGATATGAACTCTTGGTTGTTTGTCTCAGAAGGCAAAATCGACGTAGAATTGGCATGGTTACGCATGCATTGAAATTGTCCTTAACTTCGTCATTAAATGCTGCATAATTTGTGTCATGAGCATTTCTGGAAATCCCATGTGTTTTCATACATGATTTATGGATCAACATAGTCGGATTTCTTTTTACATTACCTTTTCGTATACCATTCATACTGTCAACTTCTAAATGATGTATAGAACCGGAAATGGATATTTAGGATTTTTTGGATTTGATTCTGATTAATAAATGGAGCATGGTTTGCCAAATTAATTTGTCTGGCAAGTCAAACTCAGAATTCCGGCAATTATTAAAAAATGAAAACAAACTGCTTCCGTTTATAATAAAGCCTGATTTCCATAGTTTGAGCAGTTCGCGTCAATCATAGACAAAATTTGATTCTCGTGGAAATGCACATTTTAAAGTGAGAAACGTTGGTGACAAGTATAGACAAAACAGGGCTAAATAATTTTGCATATCTGATGTACACATTGTAATGCATTTAAATCCAATTAATGAAGTACAATTCTGTCTATTTCATAAAAGGATTTCCTATGTTTGCCGACCAATCGGTTATGATCCCGGTTATGAGTTTTGAAGACCGGCCATTTATCATTCTAGAATAAATTGTTTGGTCATTCAAATGAATTACAATGTTGTGAGAACACCATGTAGCCTAAAAGACGATGGTGAGCTCTTAATGAACCAGCCTCTTGCATTTTCGTCAACTTCAAGTCATCAACACAAATTCAATCAAACTTAATTGACTATAGCACTTATAGCACTCTCACTTTGACGGTCATCCACCTTGATAATTGATTAAAAATCCATGTTAGGGTGACTTCTGGGACACCTGGGTCCTAACTTCACTATTGGTTTTTCAACTAAATGTCATTCATTAACCATAGAGTACACTATGTCATTAACTAAATACTTTTAATACAGGTGAAAAAACTTCTGTAATTGAAGTGCGCTGAATTTTATTATGTGTTAAGAATTTCAGAGAGATTGTTAGAATAGCATGGAATATTTTTCTTTTTTAAAATCAAACTTTCTAAAATTCATTATGAAGAAGATTATAGCATGTTTTGTTGTTTTGTGGGGTAATGAATATAAAGGCGCAGGTGACCTTTTTTCATACCGATGTAAGCTTGCATGCAACTTGGCGAAGGCCCATGCCTATGTGAACAAAATATGCAATATCTATAGAAACCATTGTGATTTGTAGTCACGGCATTAATTTTCCATCATTGATGAAAGAAAAAACCTTAAACGTAGACATTTTTCTTTCATGTAATCAGCTTCACACATCTCTCATTATAAGCATGACTATTTATTTGATCATCTTTACTAAAAGCAAGTAAATACAATGGCAATCAATTGTGCATCTTGTATAATTATGCTAAATATCATCAAAATTTCAACGATTGAGCACATTTTTTGTTTGCTTATTGGACAATTTCTTAGCTTGCGATTTCAAAATTGGCATCATTTTTTGAAGAACTCAAGGGTGAAACTGATTTATGTTCTCTGGAGAAGGAAGATTTCGGTGATTTGATAAAACTGTCTTAAGTCGAATATCATTCAAGTTGAAGATAAATTCTATCGGCAATCTCGTTGCATAAAAATGGGCAATAGTTTGTCATGTGCGTGTGCAAAATTGATGAATTTTGTGGAGAAAGGAATGTTTGATAAAATGGGAAATGGAATAATATTGTGGAAACGCTATATTGATGTTGTGTTCATTGTTTATGGTGATGCTTCGTCCGATGAGCTTTTGCGCACCTGCAATGATGTTTGGCCAAACATTGAATTTACAATGTAGTCTCCAAGTGAAGGTAGTATAAATTATCTTGATTTGAAGTAGGACTTACATTTGCATGGAAATTCTGGTGAGTTCAGTTTTTCTATTTATACTAAGCCTTGCCGTTCATAGGTAGTGACTCCTTGGTCTTCTCATCATCCGAAATGTACTTCAATCATAGAATTAGATTGTTTAATCGTATCACTTTGCTAGAAGTGCAAACTGATTCAAACAGATGGCACATGCAGGAACTTAATAAGTGGGCAAAAAGAAATTTTCAATACCTTGCAAAGATAGGAAAAATAGTCGTGCGTCGCTTGCGGATTGCTCTGAATTCCTTCAAAATGCTCCGATCGCCACGATGCTTCCAATGCTTCCCTTCTAGTCAAACGGAAGAAGAGACGACCTGTCTAATTCTGTGACTTCAATAGATATACTAAGGAACAATTTACAGCGAGCTTGGAAAAATGGCTCCTACGAAGAGCAGAAATCTGATGGTATTGAAGTCATTGCTAACCGCTATCTTATGAATGGGTATCCTAATAAAATAATTCGTTCTGCGGTTAGAAGGGAGACAACTAAAGGAAGGCACTGTCATGAGGGATGATGCTAAAGATGACAAACTTTCGTTATCTTTGCCACATTCGAGTGAGAAGAAGTGTCGTGAGATCAGAAATACTTTGCGTGAATATAATCTTACATCTCATCTCTCTGTTTCTTTTACCAATCGTCCTTTGTCTATGATTTTACGTCATCTCATGGTTGTCTCCATTTACTTTCACACACCAAAGCCTACTTTACACTGGCAGTCGCTGCAGTTGCAGCAGACGAGTGACACGCCCCAGATCCGAGCCACATGTGGTCAGGCCCCCCTGTTAATTTTTGTGCCCCTCTGCTAAGATAGTTATCTATATGATCAATATACAATCAATAAAGCGAATCAGTCAAATCGTCGGAAGTGAGAACAAATTGGAGGGAGAATTGATTGATGGCTGGCTTCTTTGTCGGCACAGATCAATAGTAGGAGAGAAACAACTATCTAGCGAGTGTTGAACGTTTACATCACAGTGCGTCTCATCCTTGTTGTTTATGTCCTAAATGTCCAGATTTTAACTAGACATTCTGACAGAAAAATCAAAGCACATTCTATCTAAATTCTTCAGGTGTACCTATTATTATCAATCACGACAAAACATGACAGGAAGAACTGATCTGAATCATATTTCAATGACCAGATAGAATTTTTTCAAGAGACGATAAGCTGAAGCTGACACATTCACAGTCTACTTTAAATGTAGTACATTGTACTTGTATACTTAAATGACTATCCGTAGAATTCTATCGATTTCTTCATTATCCTATACTATAGCAGTGTCAGGATTGCTTTGATGTCAAGTTTACATGATTAATTTGCATTTGGAAACAACAATCCATATTTAATATTTTCAATCCTAAAATGTCTGTGAAAGAATCATCTTCGCCCTCTCACGATATCTTTCTTTTGTTGAACCCTCTCGATGCAGCACCAATAGAAAAATGATACGATTTTCTAAATTGATGTTCTCTTTGTGAAGTGACCATGTACTGCAAGATCACATGGTGATTTAATACTCAAACTTATTATCATAGAAAAAGTCTTCATGCAGTCTTAAATCGTCTAATAAGTTTACATGTAATACATTCAAAGAAAATTAGGCCACATCATATTCATAATGCTTTCTCTAATAATTATGCAACTAGTAATTTCATGTATAAGGCATATGCGATTGTTGATCATTGTAAGAAAAGGTTAACACAATGTATACAGGAGTTTGCATTATCATGCATTAGAGTCTTTCATTGCATAATTAATTAACTTAAATAAAACCAATCATTTAAACTGCAAATGCAGATATTATTAATTCAAGACTGTAATAATAATAATAGACGTATATTTGCATATTCCCAATAATGAGAATCGTGGTAAATCAACACGGTTACAGAAACGTAATATAAACGTAATTGAAGACAAAACAAGTAATGAAAGTAAATTTGTGGCACAAATGAAACACATGCATAAATTGAAACTTTGATATTGAATCCACTATTTGAAAGTTTTGACATCGTGACGATGAAAGAGTTTCTCAATAATTTGGTTGCACATAATGGGATGCTATACTTCTGGGAGTGTGGTAGAATATCTGGGATTAAGTGATATATCGGGTGATTTATGTCACTTATAATGTTCTGAAAAAATCGGAACCCAACAATCAGTCTTCGATAATCCAGCGGCAAAAAGTCTGCATACTCACACTCTGATTCAGAGACACCGCAAATAATCCTGTGGCATCTGTTCTGCGCTCTTTGGAGTCTCAGTGATTGTTCTGAATTTAGAGACACGAGAAGTGGAGATCCGTATTCAAGTACACTACGTATGCAATTATTGTATATCAGAATCAATTGGTTTCGAGGCAAAATGAGCTTAAGTTGGCGAAGCACAGATAGACGAGATGACGCCTTTTTGCTAACCATTTTGGTGTGCTCTTTCCAATTAAGATTTCTATCGAAAATCACGCTGTAGTCTGCTCATGGTTGATGATGTTCACATCAACTTTCTCTCCTTGGGGGCCATGCACCCCCCTTGTAGATCAGATCTGGTTACGGGCCTGACACGCCCGTCACGTGATTGAACACACAGCATGACATAGCTATGAAACATAACTGCATGTGCAGCACCTAATTTACATTCCGAACAGCAAGACAGCAAGTCAGTTACTGCAGTGTCCAACCAAAGTGAGTCATGGAACAAAAAAAAATAGAGACAATTAACCAATCAGACGACACCATCATTGCAGCAGGCTGCAAAGAAATATATACTTCGTTCTAATCGCTAAACTACGCCTGAACTGCCACTGCAGCACTGACGTCATGTCCTGCGTGCGATGAAATCACGATAAACGTCATCTGCTGCACAGCACATGAACTGCCAGTGTGAAGCAGGGTACTTCTATTCTTTTCCCCCCACATTTCTATTGTTGATACCCGGAAGTGTTGCATCGTCAACGATCTTCTCTTGCTCCTACTTGTTCTCACTAACGTGGCATAGTGTTGAGTGTGTAAAACTCCTCTTATCTGACCTGTAGAACATTTGCAACCTCAAAATTAGACAACTGCTCGTCATTTGTCTGTAGACAGCAATCTCACGAAGTTCATGATCACAGCTGTACCTTGTATTCTAACTGAGTATCTAAGGGACCAATCCTTCATCCCAGGGTTCAAGTAAGACTTTTCAGTCGTGATGTAGTGTCACTCAGTGACAAATAAAGTCTATTCTAAACCCAATGTGACTAATTTCGGTAAATTTGATGATTTTGGAAAACTTGAAAAATGTGGGGGGGAAAGAATAGAAGTACCTAAAGCAGGCCTAATCCTCCCACATTGAACTTTCTTAAATGGTCATTTTTACACCACCGAAATTAAGAACTTGGACACACGCTGTGCTGCTGAAGCGGCTGAAATTAACTCACGTCTACCAGAGCTGAATGTAATGCAGTCGTTGTAGTCTGTTTTATTCACTTTTATCCAGTTGAAGCTGATCGCTAAACGTTGACTAATGCATATCTAATTTCTCAGTCGAAGACTTATTCCTCATCCGATCGAAAGTCTATGAAAGTAACAATCGTGAAAAGTTATAGAAGTGATGCTATTGCTGCAATGAATGTGCTGTAATATTCTGCTCTATTTTATAAATTCTTTACACATTCACAATCTAATTTGATGATTCAATGTTTACACATGACTATTCCAAATAAACTCAGTAAATACTACGGTACTACTTACAATTATCCTGAAATTCAGTTCAAGCGATATTACTCGTTCAATTGCATTTGCATTAGCATTCTTAAACAATCGTACATTAGCGTTCCAAATGCAGCTCTTATCTTTTCCAATAGTCAATGATACTGTCTAGCAGAAATTAAAACAAATATAAATACACATCAAGAGGTGCAACCTTTTATTAAATAAATCATAATTGTTGCGAAAATTCACATAATTGCATCATTAGCAATAAATTCATCAAATACAGGTACTTTGGAACTGTAAGTGACAGCGAAATGACACATTATTCAATATTCACATTCATGAAATATGTCATGAATGTAATCAAAAGTGCTTCATACTAATGCTTCTTATTGCTCTGCTTAATGCTTCATCTTTAGATGATAGACAGTGTACACTATACACATCATAGAAGTAGATATAAATATACTAGAATGGAAGTTTTATATCTTGCCTATGCTCAATGATGGCACATGGAAAAAATTATGGTTTGTAAATCAGATTCGATCTAAAACATTGTATAATAGTCAAACTATTTGCCGAGTTGGTTGTGTAAGTTGTTGACAGCAAATTACAGGATTTCCATAAAGAGAATTTTAAGTGAGATGGTGGCATTGTTTCATATGAAATGGCCTACTATTCCATGGATTAATATACTGTGTCTATTTTACGTCATTGACAGCTATTATACAATTTTTCAACAGTGGAGTGCGAATTAAAATTTGGTTCACAATCATAATTGAAAGTGATCGGTGTACTGGTTGTAGGAACATCTCAAGAATTCACTGATAATATTTCTAATTATTGGATCAATTCTCCGTCAAGCAGTCAAGAAACCAAGCGCTTTTCTGGAAAAAACTCTTTGAAAGCTTCTTTACCTACAATAGTTTCTAAGATAAATGAAATGTCGCTGTAACTTTTCATTTAATCATTAAATGACTTATGTAATACGTGTATAGTGTGATGATATTTTCGAAGCTGATATTCGAAAGCATGTAAAGATTTTGAAAATTGTTCAAATATGATGAACACGGGAACCCTTCAAAGTAAAATGAATAATCAAAGATTTCTTGGCCGCTGATTTCAAGCTGGAGTAATGCGTGCTCGGCAAATCGACATTGCAAGTTGCATATGTGTCTGATTATACTCTTGATAGATTATAGGAGCGATATTTCAAAATGATGAACGTACAGAACGTTTTAAAGGATTTCCTTCTTTGTCATCCTGTCGCCGCAGTATGTCGTAAATTCATTATTGCTTTTGTGTGCATGATCTTTGGATAAAGGGCAACAATCCAGATCACAAATTGACTTCATAAATATGAATGCCTATCATATCAGAAAACAAGGAAACCAGCTCGTACAATTTACATTTTGCCTCAACTAAATTCCCCCGGCGTGTGCCATAAATTTCATGTAATTTCCATTCTAGGACTTTCTATGGTATTGTTAATTTCTATGATACACATCATTGAAATGCCTGTCTGTAGGCTTCTTTAAAATAAATATTTCTCGATATTCCAAAGAGATCCGAGTTCTGTTCTGGAGCAAACTAGAGCAATATGATGTTAGCAAATAATACTTTTGATAATTCTCTAGAGTTGAAATAAGTAATTGCACTATCACCCGCATGCTAGAGAGATGTAACCGGAACGAAATTTTTCAGACCGGTTATGTATATTACAGTAGTTTGTGGAATCTTTGAAAAGCTTTCTTTACCGGATGAGGATTTCCAAATTTACAGTTTTGACGTAAAGAATCTCTTCACTAACATACCGGGGAAAAGACTATTGACCACATCATCTCAATGATCGATTTTACTGACGATTTTCCTTTGTCCGAGATTGGTTTAAAGAATTTGTTAAACCTTCCTGCACGAACATTTTGTTCAGTTTTGATAACAAACTTTGTCATCAGGTGGACGGTATGGCCATGGGCTAAAACCTTGGCCCTACCATGGCTGCTTTTGCGCTAGAATTGATAAAAAGTAAATTTCATAAGTACGAGGGTGAATTGCCCTTCATTTATCGTCATTATGTGGACGATTGCTTCGTCAAAGGCAGAGACTGAAGCGAAGCCAACGCCTCTTTGAATTTTTTGAATAATGTGATTGATAGCACCCAATTCACTATTGAGGAGAGTAAGAACAACAGTATTACATTTCTGGATTCTGAGGTCACTCTCTAATCTAAAGAATTTCAAATCAACTTCCACATGGAATCTTCTAGCACAGGAGTATATACTCCATATTTCGCTTATGCTCCCGAAAAGTACAAAATGGCAGCAGTTAGATCATTGCTGTCTCGTGAGTTCAAGATTTGCTCAAATTGGGATCTTTATCAGTCTGCTGCTGACAGAATTATTGAGATTTTCAAAGACAGCGGTTTTGTTGGTAGGCCTTGCGATAAACTCTTTGAGTTGGTGGTTAGAGTCATCATATCTTCTCTTCCATGCATTCTTGGAAGCATGAAGCAAGCAAGCAATCATTAATGCAAATGTTCATGTTGATTTGCATCATGTTAATTATCCCTTCATGCTTTGATCAATGTCGAGGTTCTCTTTTCATGTAGCCTGATAAGTAAAGCAGCAATGTTATATGGGTCGCTCGAGCCAGTCGTGGTACCGTCATTTGACATCGAATTGACATCTACTTGCGGTTGCTGTTATACTGTCTCATATTAGTCTATATTTTATCTCGTTTATGCAAGTACTGGTCAATTTTTGTTGTTTTTAAATATTATATCAATTCTCCATACAATGTCACTCACCGCTCAGAGACTCAGCCTCATATTTTCACTCGCTAGAGATGAGGTGCAACTTTATTTCTCGTAATTATTCATAAGATTGTATGCGACAAATGCTTCACAGAATTTGAAGCAGCATGAAACTTATCAATTTTTCAAAACATAGCAATAAAACTGCCTGACTAAGCAGTTTGCCTGCTCGCCTGTCCTGACATGAAAGCACTGATAAATTTCTTGGTGTAGAAATCCCTCAACTGCTCAATGATCTCTTTTCTCTGGTTTAAGTACTTCCGCAGTAGATTAGTTACTCTGACTATCACAAGAAGATGAAGAATATTAGCAAGAAAATCAGTGCTCCCACAGAATTAGATTCATCTGCGCGCTTCTTCGGTGTCCAAGAAAGGAAGAATCATATCTAACCTTAAAATCGAAATGTCACATCACAGAATTAGACAACTTGCTCCTTCTCGAATGAATCATTTGTGTATCGCTTGCTATTGGGAATGAAAAACAATAAGCTGTCAGCAGAGGACACAAGAGCCAGGGAGAGAGGCGTGCGTGCTGTGATATCACTTCGCGCACACCGAAACCATTCGATTCAGTATATGCATTACGCAATGAGGAATGCTGAGGAGAGGATGTGAAAACATCAAGTAAACTAATTTTCGTACGCCTGATTTTTTAAAAAAATCATCGGAAGGGTCAACATTATGGAGAAAACTTGTGCGCAATGATCTGGATTCTTCGAATCTGAAGGAATTGTGGCTCGAAGCACTTTACTCGAGCTCACAGTAATCCGCAAGCGACGCACGACTCTTTTCTTTCTCTGTAAGGTATTAGGAATTCTTTTTTGCCCACTTACTAAGTTCCTCGATGTGCCATCGATTTCGAATTCATCACACCTCTAGCAAACCGAAGCAGATAAACAAAATACTTAATTCTGAGATAGCTCCTTATGAAATTACTATTTTGAAACTTCTACTACAAAACATCTTTGTTCATGCTAGATGCAGCCTAACTGATTATGTGCAAGCCGAGACCACGAGCTAATGGTAACAAATAGCAGGCCTGATAGTCATGTTTTTGTATGGCTGTTGAAAGATACACCTTGCTATTCACCAAGGAAATGTGTAGCCTAATCAAAATCTTCAGCCTATTTTCCATAATAGGCTAATCATAGTATTTTTCCGCATTAAAAGTCAGGTTTTCGAATGATACCTTGACGATAGATAATGAGCTCGATTGACATCCGACTTCCCATTGGCCTTCTTTTGTGGAAAAGTATATAGGTAATAGGAAACTTGTAGCATGATTAAAATCTAGAAAAAATCCTTCAGATCTCAGCAGGGAATGGAGACTGGGAATGGGAACTATCTTTCTCACCTGGAGAATCCATCAGTCGCTCCTATACTTAAATCCTGAGACAGAGAAAGCTCTCGGCAACTTTTCACAAGCTAAAATTCAACAGATTCTATTATATCTATCTTTATTTTCAGAAATCACTGATCTCAAAGAAAATGTTTAGCGTCCATGCTGTCATCAAATACTATCGCATAGAGTAAGTACATCCCTACTGTATGTACTATCGTATCAATTATTCATTCAAGCCGAATTCACATCATATAGAAATAGTAGAGGAATTCAATATGTAGACCTAAATCACATAAGATTAATTATTAATTGAATAAACGTGCCATTTAAGTTTTATTAACACTGAATAAGCTTGACTAAATATCCATGATTAGCAATGTTCAACTCTATTGCCTCAAGCTCTGCTGTCATGATTTGATAATAATGTCTGCAATTCTGTCGAAATGAATTAATCGGTGGATGTCGATAGCGCAGTCAGTTTAACTTCCAAAAATCTATTTTTACTGCGTCAACTGCCTACCCAGAACTAGAACGTAGACGTTCATTGAATGTTTGACTTCGCTTGCCTTCTGGCATTCACGACTCATGGACAAATCAAATCCGAACGTTCGTCTGTCGACAAGTTATTCCAGCAGCAGCATTTTCTCAAAGCACTATGAACTGCGAACGACTCACTAAACATATCGGCGATGACAATATTTGAACGGCTATTGAGACTTTGCTTCGAGTTTTCTAATGTTAATGAGTTCACTTTGATCCCTAGTTAAACACCTCAACCCAACAAACCCTCAAGAATTCTCACACTGTATGAAGACTTGTCGTATACATAGGCCAGGAATCTGATATTCCAGTCACATGAGACATTTATAATCAAACTTAGATCGTCGATGCGATCTAATAGGGGCCTAACGTATTTTTAGCAAGAAATCTTTTAATCCTTACTATGTATACTATAAACCTGCATATTTTTACAAGTATAATTGTAGCTTATATATTTTTTATCGTTTCGCAACGGTTGTTTCTGACTTTTGTATCAAACTTCACATTAATTTGGTATTGTAAACATGTCTTTAGATGCAATGTGATGGTTAAATTCTCTCTACGTAGCTACACTGTAAATCGCTGGATACGAAAATTACATACAAACACATACCAAGTTTACATACAATTTGAAACCAACATTTGATACGAGATTCTGGTATATATAAAGAAATCTGGTATGTTTTTCATACGAATGGCCATTTACTTTCGTATGTGATTGGTATGTAAACGATACGAACTATGCTAACTGTGATTGACTGTTTTGCGTTGAAATACGAATTCTTGGTATGTTTTATATACGAGACCCGATGCAAATTGGTATGTGTTTCGTATGTCTTTCGAATGAATAGCTTTATGTCATATGGCAAAAAATATGTTATACTACATACTACTTACAACTAACTTTTTTCCAGTAATACCAGCCGTGAATATTTCTTTGTGAAAGTGTGGTATTTAACTAGATTAGATTTGTTGTGGAATTAAAGCCGCATGTCATCTTTGCAACTTGTCTTATAGCATTCACAAGACTCATAATTAGCTCATTTCCTTGAACTAAATTGATAAAAATCATTTCAATAAAACGATAACTTTTCAGCAACCATGTTGATTTATATATCTCAAACATAACTATTTTTGCGTTCATGAATTATAATGTGTCTTTATTTTGGATTGATAGTATGCTTAGTTCCAAAATTACATAATGCATAATTGTTGATGGTCAAATACTTATTGATCATTTATGAAATGCCTCGGACTTACATGTATTAAAATCGAATTCAGTATTGTTAGTTTGACTATAAAATGTCATTATCTCACTACTTACAAAGCAGTAGTAGCATTAGTGTGATCTTTATTGACAAAAAGCCTTAAATCAACATACTTTGGACATGATTGATGCTTTCCTTTAACATTGTGCTGGTATGGCTTTAGTATGTAAAGCATACCACACTTGAAATAACATGCGAAAAGCATACAAATATATACCAAGATCATACAGAAATATACCAAAAAAATATCTTGGTATGCATCCTTCGTATGTGATTGGTATTGAGCGATTTACAGTGTACATGGAGATAGCAGCATATAGAGAAAGTATATTAGGTAGAGTAACTCAGCATTTATTAAATCCCCATTGTGTATACAGTTTCGATTTCATTAAATGAACATGAGTTCAGACCAGGTCGAGACCCGTGAGATATGCAGTTTTTACACGTTTGGAGAAATGTAAATGAATTTAACTGATAATGATGGCAATACAGAATAAAGAATAGTATTCCACAAATCCTTCATGTCGTGACGACTGGGAGAGGTAATATAGTTTGTTAAATTAACAATTCGATGGGCTACCATTACTAAAAGCTCAGCTTTAATAAGATAATTTAAAATATAATAATAAGATTATCTTCTTAAGTGTGATCATATCACAAACTGCCAATGAAAGAGCAAAATATCGTAGTCAAAGAAACTGCACAATGAACTTTAAAAGATGCAAATGGATCCATGTTACTTATTCAGATATAAGAAATGATGCCAATTGTGAGTCATCAAATCATGCCACTGAAAATTGAATTAAAAACATGAAATTTCAGCGTAGAAGCTCTCAATAATCTCAACTTTTCCTTGAAGGCATGCAACGACTACGAGTATGACTTATAGGTTATGAAATTTCATTAATCATCAGCTTAATTTCCGCGTAATTAAGATGTTTATACTAGCAAATATTCATTCTTTTTGATATCCAACTTGTTTCATGTCACTTATAAAGGGGCATGTCGGTAGTAGGCCCTACATAAATTTTCCAAAATTTAGCATTTCGAAAACTGTTCAAATAATTTTTTGGCCGAAGGAACGTAATCTCTGCAAAAAACTGAATCTATTCATATAAAAATTTTCACTGTACAGATACTTTTTTGAGTCGACACTCTACCTACTACTATATACTTACTCTATGGAATTACAAACCGTTACTTAAAACAGTAGATCTAATCAGGTGAGCATCATCCCATGATCGTGAAACATGTAGGCCTAATGTAGTCCCGAGAAAAAAAACTTATCAACTTTACCAAATATTTGGTATTTACTTGAAAATTTATAATATTTGAATAGTTTAACAAACGTTTCGGAAATTTAGCAAATTTAGGAACTGTTTAACAAATGCCTAACAAATATTTGCTACAATTTGTATCTAAGTCGATATTAACGAATTTTGCGAAATTTAGAAAACGTTTATCAAATGCCTAGGTAATATTTGTTTGGTTATCCAAACAAATGATTTTTTTGCATTTACTAAGTTTGATGAAAGAAAAATCTTGCAATACGCAGGATCCGCTTATGAGTAACTGTCGTAAAAGGCGGTTTTAATTGCATGGTGATTTCAATGTGTGGTAACTTCACCCGTACAATTTTTTGAACTCATGCATATCACAAGGATGATCATCAGCTCTCATAAATTCTGATTACAATCATCTCTCAATAAAATAGAAATGCAACGTCACAGGAAATACCCAATAATAAAGTCTGCATATCACAGTTTTGCGTCGTTGATAACTGGCTGATTTTTTTGCCATCAAATTTAATTAAATGATTGAATAATGGAATAATTGTCAGGAAACTGTTGATATTTTTCTATGATGGCACCAACAATTTCGTTCAAATCTTAAAGAGAGTGCATTATGTCTTTTCCATGGATATCGACATATGAAACATGTGGGCCTGAAATGTGCATGTCTACTATTATTTCGAGTATTTTATATATGCCCATTTATATTTGATGAAATGGTGTGTATAAAATAAATATTCAGGTGACTTCATCACTACTCTCTCTCTCTCTTTCTCACTCACTCACTCGTTCCCCTTTTCTTCTTCTTCTACTCATTTTTCATCATCTTTCACATTCACTACATGTACACTGTAGCTACAATAGCAACAACATCAGTCATATATTTTCATTATTAAGGGAGCCTAAGCAGTTCTATCGGCAAACATTTTGCTTCTCAAATTGAAGCATTTATTGAAGTTTCTAAGTTCCATACCGTGCCCATCAGCAAGTCGACTTTGATCAGTTTGCTCGTGTGTTCGCTAAATTACTTGGCTAGTAATTTGCAAAACTTATGATATTAAATCAGTATGCAACTGAACCAAACAATTACATAAGCATCTCGCTCAGTCTGCGTAATCATATCTCGCTTCTATAACTTTCCGTCACTATATTAAGGAAATTCGCCACGCGCACGCAGCTGAGGAAGTTCGTTCACATTGTTGGCAGCCTGGTCGTGGCCGCATTCGCGAGCCATGAGCGGTCGATAATATTCTCTAGCTGCGCTGTGACTCAGCGTCCCTGCTTAATAATTATTATCCGCCCATCACGTGGGACAGAAAGCTACGCAAGGCGCAGTAGCTTGTGCACTCTTCGCTCTCGTGTCGAACGCGTGTTTACGTTAACTGCTTAATATTACAAAAGTCAGCGCATCAAGAGGATATTTCTACTTACACACCTTTATTTATTCATCGTCGGTTTGTGATCGTCTACGTTTTTTCATCATCTTGCTTAGTTATCATGCACAAAATGGAGCACAATTCGAAAATGGACACTCGCATATAGTCAGTGAGTTCTTCCAGTCAATGAAGCCATCAAGTTCCTTTGATTTTTGCATCAGAATTAAAAATGCACCTCTTGGATCAAACTACAGAAAAATGGTAAGCTTCTAAATGTTTCTGAATTTATTTTGTCAACTTAGTTTCAGCATTTAACTGCAAGTCTAGGTACATGTATTTGGAAATCCCGAAAACAAAATCAAAGGAGAGATTTGGTCATGGATTTGGGTTTATTGACCATGAACACGTAGAGACATTTCTATTATTGACTACTGCTATATCTGCTCTTAATTTTACAAATACTAAAGAGCTACTAGCGTCATACTTAATTTACTGATAGCAAAATATCTCAATTTCTCTTAGTTCCTCACAGCAGACATATCACATTTTAGGAGTCCTACCAATACTTTGAATTCATTTGTGTAATCGAAAACCCAAGTAAAGCGATGTGTTTCTTGATAGCTATAATATTTATTTATATATAAATATTATAGCTATCAAGAAACACATCGTTTTACTTGGGTTTTCCATCACAAAAATGATGTCACATGCCCAAGGCTTATTCACTTTGAATTTAATATGAGAATGTGCATGTATATCAGTTTTCACGACGACGTTTCTCGTTGAAAAATCGATCAAAAGTTGATTGTGTCGTCAAAAGAATCATAATCAAATTGGAATATGTTGAAATGGTAATATATTGTTTTCAAATTCGTAATTTCTGATTGCTTACATTGAAAATAGCACAAACATCTGGTTATGTTGAGACCAAATAGTTGCATGCTAAAAAACCTTAGAAACTATGAGCACGAAAGAACTTAATTAGCGCATTAAAACCATTTTAATTTAGCACTTCAATATTTGGATATGTAGTATACTTGTGCAATAGTATCAATATTTGGATGACAAATAATTGAAAAAAATTTTGAAACAGTCAAACATGCTATAAGTCATAAAGTTCTATTTCAGGACTGCAAAAATTTTAGATGGAGAATGTTTTTATCAATGCGGACAAACTATTGAGCTATTCGATATCTGCTTAAGTTATGCAATTTAATCTATTTTCTGAAAGATGGATCCATCAAGGAAGCTTGTTTAAATAGGTCACTATTTCCATTTTATATATGTTGAATTGAAAACCTGTAGCTACCGCCTATGATATTCAATTAATTTTTTCAGAATTACCACATTTTAGAAAATGGTATCAATTCGACATTTCGAGTAGTTTAAGAAAAATGATCAAGCACACAAAAGGCATAGATGCTACACGACGGACTGCACGTTGTAGGCTAGCCTACATGCACACTGTAATAAAGATCAGTCATGCGTTGCAGTCCAACAATAGGTTTAGTTTTGCAAAATCAATAATTTTTCATGCTTTACGATAAATATAAAACAATCAAAGTACAAACTCATTGCTACTCTTTTATTCAATTTCTGTTTCTTATTACAAATTATGCTTCGCACTTTTCAATATCATCGTAGGCCTAGCTATTATGGTCACATGTTAGTTGTAGGCCCACCATGAATTACCTGCAGAGATGCTGTCATATAAGCGATAGTTAAGATGACATTACGTGTGTATGTGTTTGCAGATTGTGATTTTAAACAAAATTACAACAAAATTTTAAACAAAATTTTTAAACAAAACGGTATTAAATACTATAATAAAAATTCAAGCATTCCTGAATATCTTCATCGCATGAACGGTTGACAAGCAGTCGGTAATAGGCTACATCTCGGTAAGGCTCTGTTTTAATTTGCAGATTGAATTTTTTGTAAAAACAGTTACCGGTACTTGAATATCAAAATAAAATTATTGATAAATACTAAAAGTATTGATTAAAAAAATAATTGATAAATTGTTAATGATCACAATTCAACCACTCTAACTGAATATCTTCATTTGCTATCAAAATTCCTAAGAATATCGCTTCCCACATTGTCAGAGATGAAATGATCCAAAAGCAGTTTCTTAATAGTCTTTACTGTAAAGGGGAAGATGTCATGATCAAAAGAGGTCAAATTCAAAAAAGAGAGTCACATTTTCTATGACGATTTTACCAAAGCCTCATAACACCTTACCTTCTATCATTTCTCCTAATGTCAATCGTGTATTCGCGAAAATGGACGATATTCGTGCTCTAATGACGTCCAAATCATCACAAATATTTGCGGCTACCGATTCCTGGTTTACTAAGGCTCATTCAGACGAGCTAGTGTCAATCAAAAATTGCACCCTTTTCCGTGATGACCGTTTAGATGGTCGAATTGGAGGAGGAGTAGCAGTCTGGACGGCGTGCTATCTGCAACCGTTTCGCTTCTATACTCAAGGGAATCCTTTTGGCTCCAACAGTGTATGGTTGACTTTTCATAGAATGAAGCTCTGTCTAATTTGCATCTATATCCCCCACTCAGCGTCATTCAGTTTTCAAACGGCATAATTGAATTTATAACACAAAATCTCGACAATTTTCTTTCCCTGTATCCCGATTACAATATTATGATCACTGGAGATTTTAATCGTTTACACATTGGTTACTTAAATGACACTTTTGATCTTCAGAAGGTGGTAACCGAGCCCACACGCAACGATGCAATTTTGGACCTCGTTTTGTTGTCAAAGGACTTAATAAGTGGCTATGGTATCTCCGTGGGTCCCCCTGTCGCAACTTCTGACCACCGCACTATTCTCTGCACACCCAAAATTAAATCTGAGTCGACTACTGGTAAGGTTTGTACAGTTCATGATCTCCGTGAGTCTAATATCAATGCTTTTCTCCATAAATTGCATTGTACGAATTTCGCGCCGCTTTATGATATGAATATCGATCTCGACGATAAAGTATCCTTCCTATCTGAAATTACAATGACATGCTTTCTATGCACCATTCCATCATCTTCTGTAATTGTAACTCCAAAAGATAAACCATACATCACGCCTTATCTCAAGTTGCTTATTAATAAGCGCTGGTCTTCTTCTCGTCACGGTAATTACGCAGCATATAGCCAGTTGAGCGCCAAGATAAAAAGCCTACTGAAAAAAGAAAAGTTGAGATGGGCAGTGCGTGCACAGAATGGGTCAAAAGATTTATGGAAGGTAGTAAATGAGCTAAAAGGAACAAAATCCTCTAGATTTTCATCGATGGATTCTATTTTGAATTCCTATTCTTCGATTGGAGAAGCCGTAGAGGATATCAACGCTTGTTTCTTAAACAATCAAGTTCAAAGATCTGATCCTGTGATTCCCGATGCACCTGTGGAGGATGATTGGAGACCAGTTATTGAGGTGGAACACGTGTATAAACTACTATTATCTTTGAAAGCTCATTCTGCCCCGGGCCGAGATGATATTCCGATCATTCTTTACAAGAAAGCGGCTCACATTTTAGCAGCCCCGTTGACCCACGTAATTAATGTTTCGATTATCACTCGTCGTTTCCCGGGTGCGTGGAAGGAAAGCGTTATCACACCTGTCCCCAAGACGCTCCCAGTATCAAAAGATGAACTTCGCCCAATCTCCCTTTTGCCTACTTTTTCTAAAGTTTGTGAGAGAGCAATATACTACAGTCTGGTGTGGCGTCAAAACTTAGACGGGTTTTTGGTCCTTTTCAATTTGGGAATGTACCTCAATCATCCACATCTGCTGCCTTAATATGCATCCACGACAGAATTACATTAGCATTGGATGAGAAGTTGACTACAGGCGTACGTTTGATAGCTTATGACTATACCATGGCTTTTGACCAACTTGGGCATGATACAATTATCTGTTCCCTTATCAATAACAATTTTCCTATTGGGTTTGTAACATGAGTTGATGACTATCTTAAGAATCGTAGTCAAGCGGTCAGATTAAACAACCAAATAAGCAACAATCTCCCAGTTAAGTCTGGAATTCCACAGGGATCCGTGTTTGGACCTTATTTATTTAATCTAGCGATTAGTTCTCTCCATCCCATTAACGACTCAACGACTATCGTGAAATACATTGACGACTGCACTTTCGTCTTTCCTATTTCAGACAACAATATCTCTAATTGTCTTCAAGAACATCAAAACATGACTGATTGGTCATTATCTGTTGGTCTGAACCTTAATGTGAGAAAGTGTAAATTGCCATGGATCCCTAAGTCAGCGCATTCAAACGCCCCCAACATACCGAATATATCTAAAGTTACAGAAGTTAAAATTCTCGGCGTCTTTTTTACATCTGACCTCAAGTGGAGCAAACAAATGGAGTATGTCAACAGTATTGCTTCTAAACGAATGTACGGTCTCAGAGTTTTGAGACCACTGCTCGGCCGATCCGATATGGTGCGCATTTATAACGCATTGATACTATCAATTATTGAGTATTGTTCGGGACTGATGGTTGGCATGCTGGCTAAGGAAGAAATCATTCTTACTGGAATTCAACGCAGGGCTCATAGACTCATCTGTGGTGATGATTGCCAGTGCAATTCATTCCAGGATTTTCAAGTTCGTCGTAATTCATCAGCCATAAAACTTTTATTCACAATTTCTGATAACCCAGCGCATCCTCTTCATACCCTTTGTCCATCAAGATCATCCCGTTCGGGTAGGTTTCTTCAGCCTCCCTGTCATTCATCCAGACGGCGAAACTCGTTTTTTCCAAGGAGCATAATGCTGTCAAACAATACGGCTACCGGTTAATGTTTTTTACATCTCATTTTCGGAAATGCTTATTCGGTCAATTCACATTATAAATGCACTATGAATTTACTTATCTTTTCTTCAATGAAACTCTGTACCCAAACAGTGTCTAACTTACGTCCATGTCTTGATTTTCAATGATTTACGAAATATACAATTCACTTACTTACTTACTATAAATGATTTATCTTCTAAACTTTGAGTAGGCATACCCATAGAATGTTAATTAAGATCCATTAAGTATGCTAATTCTGCTCTGCACATCAGCATAAGATTTGTCTTCTTTTTTACAGGTGTTGATTGCTGAGGCTGTGTATCTGTCCATCGATGACTCAATACCTGACCTACATTCGGCTGCTTTTCCGTCTTGTCTTGTGAGCTAATTAACCCCGAAAACTACTGGAATTATTCTTTATCCATAAATCTCTCATACTCGCAACGTCCCAGCGATCGTCAGATTTGGACAACCGTGTTGTGGTCCAACCGCGAAGATGTTTTTTTCAGTGACCTCGTATCATCGCTTCAAACTTCATTTGGTAGTGACTGTTTCTCCGCTGAACTGTAAATTTTTCGTGATATCACCTCTATTCTTAAAAATGTAACTGATAACGGCGCGACGGTGTTTGACTCGAAATGACAGTGTGAAGTTTGCGCAGATTTCGTATCTGAATTGGACATTCACCTAGCTTGTGAAAATTGCGATAAGTTTTTTCATGCACATTGTACGAATTTACCATCGTATGAGTTTGTCAAGTATATAAAAACTAAACGCAAATTTACATGTGAAACTTGTATGCATAATAACTATCCCACAGAGATACAAAACATAACGAAGCACAATGAGTCACACAAAAGCAAACAGAATCGCGGAAAAGAAAACATTGAAACTGAAATCGAAAAACTAAAAGCAAAACATCAGCACGAAAGAGATGACTTACTAAAATCGTTGAGGACATATGAGCTTGAAATGAAGAAAAATGATGAAGAAATCAGAAAACTAAAAGCCGAAATTATCGAGTCACGGTTGGCAGAAATTGATGCAAGAAGGATAGAAGAAAACAAAAAGGAAGACGATAAAGATGATGAAAGCGAAGAGTCCGACGAAGAAGATGCAGCAAAAGAAGATTATGACACAGAAGATCAAGAATATTACTTAAAGACCATCAATATGAAAATTAATCATATCAGAAATGATATGAAAGAAATACATGCAACGGTGACTGCGATTCATGAAGATCGATTCAGAACGGTGCAAGTAAGCCCACCAAATACGCGTTACCCAAAATTTCTACCGACAAATGCTTCACCCAAACAAATAGAGCAACGACAAACTGAAGTAAAGCAGCAAACACAGCAGCAAGAAGTTCAACATTCGCATCAACAAGAGTATCCTCAAAGACATACTCAAAGGCCAAAATCCTTGCGATCATGCTATATCTGTGGAAGACGTGGGCACCTTTCCTGGAATTGCTGGTTCAACACCAATCACTATACAAGACCACACCGAAGAATGCACCAACAACAATACCGAAGACCAATGCAGCATCAAAGACAAAGGAGAAATGCTGAATATGGCGGATATGAGTGGGCAAGTGAAAGCAGATACCCAAGGTATTCATACCGTGAGCGACGAACATACGACAGACGACAACAACAATATTACAACAGTAATCACCGAAGAGAATATGATCAATTCCCTGACGAGAGAATCAGACCACAATCACCAAATCAACATGAGCAAAGAAACAATCATTACAGAACAGACAATAATAGTTACATAAATCACTCAACACGCTATGACTATAATGAAAATCGGTATCTTTGATGAATTAAAGGAAGGAGAGGATGAAATAATGACTGCTGGAAGAAAACTGAAGAAACATATGGAAATAGAGTTATTCTATGTAAACATTAATGGATTGAATAGCGAAAATTAAAAATGATTTTTTTATACATGATATCCAAAGGGCTAATATAATATGTTTAACAGAAACACATCTTAGTGATACTCAAGATCAATCAGTGTTAGAAAATTGTTACGGTTTTCACACGACAGTCAAAAAGAATATTAGTCGCGGAAGAAATATAAAAGGTGTTTCTGTTTATGTAAAAGAGGGTGATAATATTTCTCTGCTAAATGTTGAAAGCTTGATTAAAGAACGAGGAAATCTCCAAATACTCAAATTAAACAGCATGCATTGGGATCATTTAGAAGACATATTCTTGATTATTTGTTATGTGGATAATCGCGATTCAAAATACAAAGATCGAGAAATATATGAAAATATTAAACAATACATGATTCAATTTAAAATGAAAAACATTATAATTATCGGAGATTTTAATGGTCGCATTGGAAATGAAACAAATCATACTAATTCCACACTTCCAGAAAGAGAGTCGGAAGATCAAATGGTAAATAAAATGGGGAAATATCTAATTAATTTCTGTAATGAAACCTCTCTAATAATTGCCAATGGCAGATTAGAAAATCATTCTAAAGGTAGATGCACATACTATAGAAATCAAAATAATGAGATACGCAAATCCGTGATTGACTACCTTCTAATTTCGGAATCAATGATAAATTATCTTGCTTCTTTTGAAATAATGCAACCAGTTATTTATACGGACCACGCTCCAATGCAAATAAAATTCCAAATTGAATTAAAGTCAGAATTTAAAGAACCAAAACAGTCGTCTGATCAAAATTATAATCCTGCTAAATGGATAAAGCCGCATAAATGGGAAGATGACACGGTTTTTGATCACGTCATGTTTACAAGAAAGTGCAAAGACTTAAATAATCAAATTCTGGAAAAGGATTTATCCTTTGGCAATATATATAATAAATTATGCCAAATTAACTCACTTTTCATTAAAACTAATAGAAAGCCAATTCGGAAAATTGTTCTCTCTAGCGAAACACGAACATTAAGAAAGCATCATAGGAAAATTGTTTCTCGGTGGAAAAAATTCCCTACAGCTGAAAACTTAAGTCGACTAATGGAGAGTAAAAGGAATCTGAATAAAAAGGTTAAGGCAGACAGAAGAAAGGAGAAGAAAAATAGACTAATAGGTCTAAAAAATGCACGGGAAAATAATGATCACAAAAGATATTGGCAACTGATTAATGAAAATATAGGTGTTAAGAATATTAAACATAGGAGAAGCATATTGAAGGCTTCAGATTTTCAGACTCATATAGTAATCAATGATCTAAAGTTATCAAGCAATACATGCTTATCCTCCAGTTGTATGCCAAACATGTTGCAAGGTCAAAAGTGCATTGACAACCTTGATGATAGAATTACAAAATGCGAAATAAAAAATGCTCTTAGAGAATCAAAACTACATAAAACAAGTGGACCAGACAGAATTGTTTATGAGACATTAAGCTTGAATGAAGAACAAACAATTGAGACTCTTGAAACACTGTATAGTTATGTATTTAACCATGCCGATGAAATCCCCTGGAGCAGTAGCTGGATTACGCCCATATTTAAAAAAGGAAAGAAAAATGATCCAAGTTCATACAGATTTATTAATCTATCATCCTGTATAGAAAAGATAATGACAAAAATTATAAATTTTAGACTTAACGATTGGCTAATAAAGAATGATGTGATAAAAAAGAACCAAACCGGTTTCAAGAAAGGAAGCTCCGCTTTGGATAACATAATGCTTGTTAAGGAAATTATGCAAGTTTATAAAAACACAAAACGTCCACTGGTTTTATGTTTCGTAGATTTGTCAAAGGCATTTGATTCCATTCCTAAAAACAGAATGATTGATAAATTAAGACGCTTGATCCCCAAATGCAAGATTTTATCAGTAATTATAAGTGTCATCATTAAAAAAGAGTACAAAGTATTATACAGTGGAAAATAAACGCAATCCTTTAAACTTGAAAATGGAATTCCACAAGGAGACGTACTATCACCAACCCTATTTAGTATTTATATAAATGATTTCATTGATATCTTAAATGCTAGTAAAGAAGAAATTGATTCTGTTCGACTTTTTGATTTGGAACTGTCACCACTCATATATGCGGATGATATACTTTTAATGAGTGAGAGTATGCGAGGTTTGAATAGTCAATTTAAAATACTTTGCAAATTTTGTGCAGAAAATGGCCTTTGCATAAATTATGAAAAAACCAAAATCATGACTGAAAATTTCACTACAAATACAGACAAATTTGAAGTTAGTCTCAATGGTAAGCAGATATCCATTGAAGTGGTCGATAAATATAAGTATCTAGGAATGTGGATATCGAAAAGTAATAGATATCATTTGGAACAATTGATAGCTAAAGGTAAACAAGCAGCTTATCTCACGGCTAAACAACTTAAAGAATTTGGTCAAGTTTCTGGTGAAATTTTGAAAAATACCTTTGAAATGCTTGCACTGTCTAGAATGAAATACTGTGCCGAATTTTGTTTTTTCAATAACCTAAACAGTTTGGATCAAATTCAATACCAGTTTTATAAACGATACTATCACTTAAAGCCGACTACACCAAATTATTGTTTAATCGGTGAATTTGGAATACGTCCTATGGATATTCATTTCTATAAAGCTGCAATCTGTCTTTGGATAAGATTAATTACAAAGGATGGAAATAGCTTAATTAAACAGGTATATAATGCTATATATCTCAACATGATATCAAATGGAAATGAGAGTAGATACACATGGTGTTGGAGAATAAACAGATTGCTTACAAAACTAAACCTGTCAAAGCTATGGGATGAACAGCTAACGGCTGATAAAAAAGCATACTTGAGAATTACAAAAGACCGAATATGTCAGTATAACAGGGAAAAATGGATATCTGCAACAAAAGAGAGCCATTCTGGTCTGACGTATTTAGAGCTATGCCAGTTTGAGGAAACCTTGAAATCATATCTGAATTTTGATATCGATTGCAATGATATAAATATGTTACTAAAATTTAGGACAAAAAATCATAAATTAGATTTTGTAACAGGCAGTTACAGAAACAGATTGCGATATGAAGAACGTCTTTGTGAACTTTGCAATGAATCAAAAGTGGAGACTCTATATCACTTTATGATAGAATGTCCATTGTATCAAAATATGCGGCAACAAATTGCACCATTGTTATGTTACTGCAACACGATAGTTGAATTTCATAAATTAATGAATACCTTGACTCCAAAGCATTTAAAATCCATCACAAGATTTCTAAAAAAAGCCAACGAGTTACGCATGGTCATAAAAGAAAGAATTCACCACAAAGAATCTGAAATCTAAATAAATGCTCAATTATTGATTCCTCTCCTTCCTGATCTGCTTAATTTTTTTCTACAACACTGACCGCACGCTGGATTCGATACGAGTATACCTCAAAATTGTAATATTGTTTTCCAATGTTTTGGAAATAAACAACTTTTGACTTTTGACTTTTGACTTTTGTTTCAGATGAAGTGAAATGCGTATTCGGGCTGTGGGCATGCTTTCTGGTTGGAAGGATTTTCAAATGAAGAATGATCAAATCCGGATAGAGAAATTTCCTTTATGTTGATAAAAGTGATATTCATAAAAATTATTTGTATCGGATCGTTCGATGTGTGGTACTGTATAAAACTCTGTTCATTTTCCAAATACGTATGAAAAATTGTATTTTTCAAGGATATCCATTCCTTCTGCTGTTTACTTTGGGGAGCAGGGCTCAGTTTTTGTAATCTCTATGAATGTTATCGTACAAAGCATAATTCTAGCAAGATCAGTCATTTTATTCTAGTCATGCAGTTTTATATGCCGTACGGATTTTGAACGATTTTGAGCATGAATAATTCGAGCAGAGCGTTTTACTAGCTATCTTTTTGCCGAATTATGATTGTTTTGGTTTTCTATTTGATAAATATAAAACATTTCATACAAGAAGATATTTTTCATGAATTCAAATTTGCAAATGTTTCGTAATCGCCTATGAAGTAGGATAAAATTTGCTTATTATTTACTAAACATATTATAAAAGCTAGAAATAATTTGCTAAATGTTTTGTAAAAGTTTGAAAAATTTACAAAATATTTACTAAACATTTCGTAAAAGTTCAGAAAATTTGCCAAATATTTTGTGGAAGTTCGGAAAATTTGCTAAATATTTAGTAAAAGTTTAGGAAATGTACTAGGTTTGATAAATATTTCTTAAATGTTTAGGACTTTTATGCCAAGTACGTGGTAAGTATTTGTTAAACTGACAGCCATGATATTACTCGGGGTGCGACAGCAAATTCATTTTATGCAATGGTTATCGTTAGTTAGGGTACCGTGTAAATTTTCGTTTCAAAACAGCTACCGTCTATCAAATGTCACGGCAATTTTGTGCAGCTTTACACATCCTGGATTTGCAGTATGATTTTTATAAGATGACTATAACACCCTCCTCTACGTGTAATAACTCTTTAGGGTGGCTTAAAATAAAAACAGTAAAAAATTGAGTGCCATTGAGTGAGAATGAAGTGCAGAGACCATCTAAATTTCGCTGAAATTCAATCGATTTCGATGTCTTCCAATGGTCAACGTGCCACGTATCATCCGAGAGCATGTATTCTCAGCTTTAGAATGAGCTATGATGCGATCACGTATCCGTTGCTGCATTTCCTGAGCGGTACTCAAAATACGGAAATCACTCAATTTAGAAATTGCAAGTTTTCAGTGAGAAAATAAGTGAGATAATTACCCGAGTAAAATTACTGTTGTCAGTTTAACAAATACTTACCACGTACTTGGCATAAAAGTCCTAAACATTTAAGAAATATTTATCAAACCTAGTACATTTCCTAAACTTTTACTAAATATTTAGCAAATTTTCCGAACTTCCACAAAATATTTGGCAAATTTTCTGAACTTTTACGAAATGTTTAGTAAATATTTTGTAAATTTTTCAAACTTTTACAAAACATTTAGCAAATTATTTCTAGCTTTTATAATATGTTTAGTAAATAATAAGCAAATTTTATCCTACTTCATAGGCGATTACGAAACATTTGCAAATTTGAATTCATGAAAAATATCTTCTTGTATGAAATGTTTTATATTTATCAAATAGAAAACCAAAACAATCATAATTCGGCAAAAAGATAGCTAGTAAAACGCTCTGCTCGAATTATTCATGCTCAAAATCGTTCAAAATCCGTACGGCATATAAAACTGCATGACTAGAATAAAATGACTGATCTTGCTAGAATTATGCTTTGTACGATAACATTCATAGAGATTACAAAAACTGAGCCCTGCTCCCCAAAGTAAACAGCAGAAGGAATGGATATCCTTGAAAAATACAATTTTTCATGCGTATTTGGAAAATGAACAGAGTTTTATATAGTACCACACATCGAACGATCCGATACAAATAATTTTTATGAATATCACTTTTATCAACATAAAGGAAATTTCTCTATCCGGATTTGATCATTCTTCATTTGAAAATCCTTCCAACCAGAAAGCATGCCCATAGCCCGAATACGCATTTCACTTCATCTGAAACACTATCATTTCGAGTCAAACACCGTCGGGCCGTTATCAGTTACATTTTTAAGAATAGAGGTGATATCACGAAAAATTTACAGTTCAGCGGGGAAACAGTCACTACCAAATGAAGTTTGAAGCGATGATACGAGGTCACTGAAAAAAACATCTTCGTGGTTGAACCACAACACGGTTGTCCAAATCTGACGATCGCTGGGACGTTGCGAGTATGAGAGATTTATGGATAAAGAATAATTCCAGTAGTTTTCGGGGTTAATTAGCTCACAAGACAAGACGGAAAAGCAGCCGAATGTAGGTCAGGTATTGAGTCATCGATGGACAGATACACAGCCTCAGCAATCAACACCTGTAAAAAAGAAGACAAATCTTGTGCTGATGTGCAGAGCAGAATTATCAAACTTAACGGATCTTAATTAACATTCTATGGGTATGCCTACTAAAAGTTCAGAAGATAAATCATTTATAGTAATTTTAGGTGTTACAGTAAAGACTATTTGGAGTAAAAACTGTTACAATAAAAACTGCTTTTGGATTATTTCATCTCTGACAATGTGGGAAGCGATATTCTTAGGAATTTTGATAGCAAATGAAGATATTCAATTAGAATGGTTGAATTGTGATCATTAACAATTTATCAATTATTTTTTTAATCAATACTCTTAGTATTTATCAATAATTTTATTTTGATATTCAAGTACCGGTAACTGTTTTTACAAAAAATGCAATCTGCAAATTAAAACAGAGCCTTACCGAGATGTAGCCTATTACCGACTGCTTGTCAACCGTTCATGCGATGAAGATATTCAGGAATGCTTGAATTTTTATTATAGTATTTAATACCGCACATGTAATTTCATTTTGATATTTTATTTTATTTTAAACAATTTGTTTAAAATCACAATCTGCAAACACATACACACGTAATGTCATCTTGTCTACCGCTTACATGACGGCATCTCTACAGGTAATTCATGGTGGGCCTACAACTAACATGTGACCATAATAGCTAGGCCTACGATGATATTGAAAAGTGCGAAGCATAATTTGTAATAAGAAACAGAAATTGAATAAAAGAGTAGCAATGAGTTTGTACTTTGATTTTTTTATATTTATCGTAAAGCATGAAAAATTATTGATTTTGCAAAACTAAACCTATTGTTGGACTGCAACGCATGACTGATCTTCATTACAGTGTGCATGTAGGCTAGCCTACAACGTGCAGTCCGTCGTGTAGCATCTATGCCTTTTGTGTGCTTGATCATTTTTCTTAAACTACTCGAAATGTCGAATTGATACCATTTTCTAAAATGTGGCAATTCTGAAAAAATTAATTGAATATCATAGGCGGCAGCTACAGGTTTTCAATTCAACATCTATAAAATGGAAATAGTGACCTATTTAAACAAGCTTCCTTGATGGATCCATCTTTCAGAAAATAGATTAAATTGCATAACTTAAGCAGATATCGAATAGCTCAATAGTTTGTCCGCATTGATAAAAACATTCTCCATCTAAAATTTTTGCAGTCCTGAAATAGAACTTTATGACTTATAGCATGTTTGACTGTTTCAAAATTTTTTTCAATTATTTGTCATCCAAATATTGATACTATTGCACAAGTATACTACATATCCAAATATTGAAGTGCTAAATTAAAATGGTTTTAATGCGCTAATTAAGTTCTTTCGTGCTCATAGTTTCTAAGGTTTTTTTAGCATGCAACTATTTGGTCTCAACATAACCAGATGTTTGTGCTATTTTCAATGTAAGCAATCAGAAATTACGAATTTGAAAACAATATATTACCATTTCAGCATATTCCAATTTGATTATGATTCTTTTGACGACACAATCAACTTTTGATCGATTTTTCAACGAGAAACGTCGTCGTGAAAACTGATATACATGCACATTCTCATATTAAATTCAAAGTGAATAAGCCTTGGGCATGTGACATCATTTGTGTGATGGAAAACCCAAGTAAAACGATGTGTTTCTTGATAGCTATAATATTTATATATAAATAAATATTATAGCTATCAAGAAACACATCGCTTTACTTGGGTTTTCGATTGCACAAATGAATTCAAAGTATTGGTAGGACTCCTAAAATGTAATATGTCTGCTGTGAGGAACTAAGAGGAATTGAAATATTTTGTTATCAGGAAATTAAGTATGACGCTAGTATCTCTTTAGTATTTGTAAAATTAAGAACAGATATAGCAGTAGTCAATAATAGAAATGTCTCTACGTGTTCATGGTCAATAAACCCAAATCCATGACCAAATCTCTCCTTTGATTTTGTTTTCGGGATTTCCAAATACATGTACCTAGACTTGCAGTTAAATGCTGAAACTAAGTTGACAAAATAAATTCAGAAACATTTAGAAGCTTACCATTTTTCTGTAGTTTGATCCAAGAGGTGCATTTTTAATTCTGATGCAAAAATCAAAGGAACTTGATGGCTTCATTGACTGGAAGAACTCACTGACTACATGCGAGTGTTCATTTTCGAGTTGTGCTCCATTTTGTGCATGATAACTAAGCAAGATGATGAAAAAACGTAGACGATCACAAACCGACGATGAATAATTAAAGGTGTGTAAGTAGAAATATCCTCTTGATGCGCTGACTTTTGTAATATTAAGCAGTTAACGTAAACATGCGTTCGACACGAGAGCGAAGAGTGCACAAGCTACTGCGCCTTGCGTAGCTTTCTGTCCCACGTGATGGGCGGATAATAATTATTAAGCAGGGACGCTGAGTCACAGCGCAGCTAGAGAATATTATCGACCGCTCATGGCTCGCGAATGCGGCCACGACCAGGCTGCCAACAATGTGAACGAACTTCCTCAGCTGCGTGCGCGTGGCGAATTTCCTTAATATAGTGACGGAAAGTTATAGAAGCGAGATATGATTACGCAGACTGAGCGAGATGCTTATGTAATTGTTTGGTTCAGTTGCATACTGATTTAATATCATAAGTTTTGCAAATTACTAGCCAAGTAATTTAGCGAACACACGAGCAAACTGATCAAAGTCGACTTGCTGATGGGCACGGTATGGAACTTAGAAACTTCAATAAATGCTTCAATTTGAGAAGCAAAATGTTTGCCGATAGAACTGCTTAGGCTCCCTTAATAATGAAAATATATGACTGATGTTGTTGCTATTGTAGATACAGTGTACATGTAGTGAATGTGAAAGATGATGAAAAATGAGTAGAAGAAGAAGAAAAGGGGAACGAGTGAGTGAGTGAGAAAGAGAGAGAGAGAGTAGTGATGAAGTCACCTGAATATTTATTTTATACACACCATTTCATCAAATATAAATGGGCATATATAAAATACTCGAAATAATAGTAGACATGCACATTTCAGGCCCACATGTTTCATATGTCGATATCCATGGAAAAGACATAATGCACTCTCTTTAAGATTTGAAAGAAATTGTTGGTGCCATCATAGAAAAATATCAACAGTTTCCTGACAATTATTCCATTATTCAATCATTTAATTAAATTTGATGGCAAAAAAATCAGCCAGTTATCAACGACGCAAAACTGTGATATACAGGCTTTATTATTGGGTATTTCCTGTGACGTTGCATTTCTATTTTATTGAGAGATGATTGTAATCAGAATTTATGAGAGCTGATGATCATCCTTGTGATATGCATGAGTTCAAAAAAATTGTACGGGTGAAGTTACCGCACATTGAAATCACCATGCAATTAAAACCGCCTTTTACGACAGTTACTCATAAGCGGATCCTGCGTATTGCAAGATTTTTCTTTCATCAAACTTAGTAAATGCAAAAAATCATTTGTTTGGATAGCCAAACAAATATTACCTAGGCATTTGATAAACGTTTTCTAAATTTCGCAAAATTCGTTAATATCGACTTACATACAAAATGTAGCAAGAGACTATCTGAGACTATCTGAGACTATAAATTTATTAAATATTTATAAACTATTGTTAATTTATGTTTTATTTATAACCGCTTATTTTGATAGATAGGAATTTAATAAACTTTTTAAATTGTGATGTCACTTAACAAAATTTATAAGGACTTTATAAATTGCTTGTAAAATATGGTTTTTGGATTTATTAAATTGTTTATAATTTTTTTCTTGATTTTGATAAGTGCTTGCTTTAGTTTATAAATTAAACTTCATGCCAGCATCCGAAAATATAATCTGATAATATTCAAAAGCTCTAATAAGATTTATTGCTTTAGAAACCATCTAGACATATTTGCTTTAGACCACCGTTTAGACAGAATATTAAAATGTAATATGAATAAGTAACCATCTAGACATATTTGCTTAAGAGTAAGACCACCGTTATAATCAGATTTCGAATATTAAAATGTAATATGAATACATACTATATGACACAAGAAAGAGATAAGAGGATATTGTCCGAGAAAAAATAAATTAGTTAACTTAGTAGCAGTCCAAATAATGCAGATTATACTTAGGAATAACGATACTAATGATAAAACAAACAAAGCGCTATAATAAGCGTATATATATATTGTTGCTGATGAGCATAACTGCTTTGACTTACATAGATTTAAATTTGATTATGCTGTCATTTTTAATTAGCTCAATCAACTTTTCCTTTGAAGTATCCGTACCACTTACATGTCATATCTTATCGTACTGAAACTGTTTATGTCCTATAGGCTTCCTGTGCCTGTTATTGATACATATAGTACTAAACATACAAAGATGTGAGCAGAAGGTGTTGACCATAGACATCAGATTTAACAGTATTTGTTAAACATTAGCATTAAATAATTTCTTTGCCTTGACAAATTAAGAACATCAGAAACGGCGGCAATTTCAATTTCCACATTGTTGTTAATTGTGGAGGTATCTGCGGGAATTCATCAAAATTGTGAGGTGAGACCTTACCTTGCGAAGCTATGGCCCTGTTTGTTAGCTAAAGCAAAGCCGATTTAATTTTTCAATAGGTATGATCTTTTCGAGCAATTTATTGCTTCTGGACAGAAAACTATTGTTAAGACAGCATTAATCAAATTGGTTGAAAAACTAAATCGGCATAATTTGGGTTAATGAACAGGATCTATGAATACAGTGTATGAATAGTTATATATGAAATTCGATGTATAAAAAATTATGTTGTTTAAATTCATTTCATTTTAATTAATAGCGAATATTAAGTGGACAAATGTCCATATTATGGCGGATTATTTTTCCATTATTATTACTGAATCAATCACTGTTTTACATATGCTTTGAATCGCCAACAAAATATATATCATATGTTATCTTATGATATCACTTACTTACCTTCACTATCTCCTTTTCGCCTTATATCTTTCATTTATTGATACAAATTCTCATTAATCAACTGATTTAATAAAACCTTTCTTAGTTCAGAGAACATTAAATCACCTGTTTAGTTTAATATAAGAAGTAAACATTATACTATATATATAATATAGGCCCTATATTGTAAAATTTACTGTCCTGTACAATAGTGATGCGACGTGTAGCATTTGTGTAATATCACCCTATGAGATTGGACATATTTCTATTCTTTAACTTTGTTTGAATATGTTCATGGTTTGAATACACACTCAATTTTCTTATGCGCGTACGCTATGTTTTTAGCCGAGAACCCATGTACCCTTTATATTGTGCATGCTAATGTGTATACTGATTAATACAGCATAGAGTTGTAAAGATAGCAGCTTAGATTAGATTAGATCAGATATTACAGCATTGATTTTTTCATACTGATAGAAAACGTTATTAATACGTTATATTTACCGGTGTCATATTGGTAGAATTTATCAGTTAATTTGTTTGTTCATTTATCAGTTTTCTTGTTCGGAGGATCTAACTTGAGTGACAGGAAATGCCAATAAGCGCGCGAAATCTCACTCTAACTGGGGCGTCATATGTAGGCATATACTCGAGTAATCTAGCTTGAAGACGTTTATTTAAGGTCTGATTCGTAGAGGGATGAAGAGCTATCTCGGTTTAACGACGCAGTTGGACAATTTAACTACAGTCTGTTTCATAAAAAGTGGATCATCCTAAAATTTGACTAAATAAAACATAAGTATGATACAGAAAGCATTTTTCATGTTATTTCATGTCCCTAATATATTTAAATGTCCTTATATAATCTGATAAGCTATGATACAGTAACGGTTCTTAAGAACTAATATTTTGTGACCCTACCCTTATTGTCAATGACATTACCAATTCGTCTAGGCATTGATTTGATGATATCTTTGATTTTTGACTGATCTAACTTTCTCCACTCTCTTTTTAACAGTGACGTAAGTTGTGATACGCCACCTGTAGGTAGCAGTGAACGACGAACGTTGCGTTTTAGAATACTCCATACATTTTCTATGGGATTCAGATCAGGAGAACGAGCTGGCCAAGATAATGTCCTAAGCCCTAATTGAGACTTGCATAAGTTGACTCTACTCCTCCTGTGACACGTAGCATTATCATCCATAAATAACCAAGTCGATGGATCACCATGTTGATCTGTCATTTGGCCAATGTTCATTCGTAAAACATTCACATAGCGTTCAGAATTCATGGTTCCTTGCTGTATGTGAAGTTCAGAGCGGCCATTGGTCCAAATGCCAGCCCAAATCAGTAGAGTCGCACCACCTTGTACCCGGGGACGATGTAAATGTTTCGGAATTTTCTGATCAGATTGTATCTATAATCTCAATCGACCATCAGTATCCTTCAGACGGACTGATGCCTCATCATACCAGACAACCCGATCCCATTGATTTCGCCAGTGACAATGACTCATTGCCCATCTGAAACGTCTTTTTGTATGCTGATCTGATAATTCGATCTGAGAGGGCCTCTTACAGCTCTTGAAATTCGACTCAATAAGTCTTCTACGAATAGTGGACTTAGAAATAGACGAGTCTAGTGCAGCCATCTCAGTTAACGAGAGACTTGGATCAACTTTAACAAATCTCAAAATTAGGCGGTCTCTACGTTTGGATGTTTTGCGTGGACGGCCAGAGCCCTCTTTAAGACAGAGTCGAAAATCATCATTATGCCATCGATGCACATTTGTGTAAGGGAGATTTAGTCGCTTGCTTGTAGCTCGCAAAGCAAACCCAAGTTCTAAGAAGGCTGACACTTTGCCTTTTGTGAATGCGATCTCCTTATTGTTCATTTGTGCTTTGTATTGTTTTCAACCGGTAAGAGATAGATTTCTAGCTGAAAGCAATCAGGAGTGCTGCCAACACCACCGCAACGAAGTCAGGAAGCTATGGAACATGAAGTCCAGTTAATCACATGTAGCAGTTACATTATTGTTGATGAATAATGGTGCTATACTGGCTCTGATTGACCGATTTTCTTTATTTTTGTTTTGCTTGATAGCTTTTGGCTTGTAGAACAACATATTGCATAACAAAGGAAACAAATGTAATTTTATAGGAGTGAGGTATGATTTTGTGCAACATTGCTAAATGAAGATCAAATTATCTACTATTTTTTTATCTATAACAGGAAAACAACTCAATATTCATACTTGAAATTTCCAACAATGATATTAGCAAGCACAACTGACATATCTCTCAAATTTCAGAGAAATTCGTTCAAGTTTGGCGGAGTTAGACAAAGTTGAAGTTAAGGCGATGTTTAAGGGTGATCCATTTTTTATGAAACAATCTGTATTTGCCAGGCAATCCACTGACTAACAAACACCCATCCACGCTAAGAGATTCTACTTGATCTGTTCGATGTATGCACTTCAGTCACGCAGCCATGGTAACTTCCATTTCGCATCTTATTTCTGATGACGTGGAGACATCGTGACGTGATGATATCCAAGTATTAGCTGTCTAGTGCGGTAAGGAAGTGACGCACCACCGAGTTTGGAGCTGATTTGTTGCTATTGTCAAGGTCGTGAGGTTCTCGATCATAAAAATCAGCTGATTGATGTCAGTTTCTGCATTTAACGGCTGCTGTACTAACGACGATTTAAAAGTGATGAAGTAAGTAGAACTTTGACATCAATTGAATTCTAACAAACTCAGGGGGGGCATGGCTGGTCTAATTCTATTTCCCATACATCTTAAATCTGCTTTATCGCAGATGCGATCATAGGAAAGATATGTCTTTGCCATTTAGCTGCAATAACACATCGACGAACTTTTCTTAGAAATAGCCAGTTACGAAGTGCAACTTAGTTATCGTGAAGTAATAGTGACGATTGTGGATATGGAAGATTCGAGAACAGATAGTGATCATTGGTTTACCATCATACTTAATCAACAAGGTATTAAGGATGATTTACCGTTAAATCCTAAAGAATAGACCTACATGTACAAAGGTCGTATGTAATATTTATAGTAGTAATTATCTGCTGAGAATCGAGAGTCCATCTGCGACGTATGCATGCGTGAAATCGATAAAACAGATCCGGTAGAACTGAATCATTCGTCATGTGATATAGTATATTATAACCTTAGAGAAAACTTTATTAAGCCTATTTTGAAATAATGATTCGCTAAAATTCCTAAAACCCTATCCAGTGTCAGTATTTGGTCATGTTTTCAGAGATGCAAGTTTTCCGGATTTCCGGATGTTTGACCAACTGTTCATTGGGTTTCAGGATTCGTTGAAAAATTCAATGAAAGGTTGGGAGTAGTTAGAATTGCGGACGCACTGATAGTGGATACGAACATGGATAGGAACATGTGTTCCGAATTGCCAATGCGAACATGTTCCGAATTGCGAATGCGAACATGGATATGAACATGTTCCGAATTGCGAATGGATGCGAACATGGATAGGAACATGTAAATAGGAACCGCGTTCCGATTGATAGGCGAATTGAGATCATACTCAATGATTCGGAACGCCTTGTTCCGAAATTGAATTAGAGTATGTGAATTAGAATAGGGATGCGAACATCTATTTCGGTACTTAAACAGGTGTTTGTTTTGAGACTGCTTGCTCAAATGCGACAATTGTGGCCATTGTGACTATGATGACAATTTTATTTATTTTCATAATGCGTTTACAGATCAGAAATTATGTTATGAATGTTCTATTATTTACTAATCAGAATCCGATTTACAGAATTTGCGAAATGAAAACAAGAGGTTTACAATGTAAGTGTAATTAACCATAAAAAATGAAAGAAGGTAAGTCACGTCCCTCGGGGGACTCTGTTAACTTCAAGAAGTCCTCAGCCCATTCGAGGAATGTTGCATTGTTTGTGAAGTCGTGATCACACTCGTGTATAGGACACTTCGCCGACAGTCCTTTTCTCCTTTGAAGTGCTGTCACTGTTAAAGTCTTCCAGAGTTCCACTTTGCATCCGCAACACAAATTAACCTTCGCATCCAACGATCCACCCATAATTACTTGGCTTTCATTTTGGTAACAGAACAGTTGTTTCTGGGTACTCATCATGAAATAGATTCGTAATAGATTCTTAATGTCTACTCAAGTCACGAGGATTAGAACTTGCTTAATTGGAACAATTACATCCTTATATATCCCTTTAGGGAAAATCGGAACCTCTCTGATTGGCTGTTGGGAATTCCTTTGTTCGAAAAGTATATATGTCCTAGTTGTGTACCAATTCTTATCAAAGGTTCTAATCCTCAAGTACCATAGCTATTTTATCTATATTATTCTAATCACATTAAAAATGGAACGTACCACAACACCTCCCGCTTCTCCTGTCGAAGAGATGGAATCGCCATGCGAACCCATAGTGTTGGGAACAGGACCCGTGATTACAGAATCATCAGATGATGAAAGCGTGGTTCTAAGGAGCTTCATCGAAACACCGCTGGAAGCTCTTATAACAATAAAGACACGTGGTGGAAGTCACGTTCGTAACGCTCCACGAAAAACAAGGACGAAAAGGATATGTGTGCGTTTGGAACCTGAAGAAAGGGATTTGACCACTGCGCTGGAGTTCAGCATAATAGATCCAGCCACGCCCCGCCGCTGCCCTGGTGCCCCCAAAAAGACAAGAGTATGTGTTCGAGTTGACCTGAAGAGAGTGATTCCTTTCCCCAATATTGACAATATGTAATTTTTATCTTTAATAACACTTACATAAATGAACAATCTTGTTTTTATAATTTCACAAATCGAATTTCTAATAGGATTTGAATGGGAACTGGGGATAGATATATTCATCTCTGAAATAGCTACCTATAAGTATTTCTAAGTTTAATATTTGGAAGATATATATTTCAAATCACTTGTTTGAGACTTTGAAACAGCACCGAACGTACTAGAACAAGTTTGAAATGAATATTAATGTGTAATTCAAATGATAGTCAAATTGGATGAAAGTTTGAATAGATTTACAGTGTTTTTTGAATGCTTTTTTCACCTTAGGATGATATCATACATATTGCATACAATACATCATCAGCTAGAGAATGAAAAGACCTTTCTAATGATATAAGGTATGTACCCATTCGATGAAGAAATCCCTGTTGTATGCAAGTGTATGCAGGAAGAAAAATTTATGATTTCAATTTCTAAGTTTCTCAACTAAATTCTATCTATCTTTCAAAGGGCTATAGCTGCTTCGGATGGTGTCATACATGTGTCATACAATACACCATTAGAATCAGCATGAAAAGAGCATTCGAATGATATAAGGTATGTACCCATTCGATGAAGAAATCCCTGTTGTATGCAAGTGTATGCAACTGGAAAAATTCTAAGTTTTTCTCAAAAATAACTAAGTTTTCAAGTTTTTGAAAATTTTCAAAGTTAAAGTTTGATCACTCGAAATGACTATAATGCATAAACTTCCACATGAACTTGACCTTGACCTTTGACTTGACCTTGACCTTCATACACTTCATACACGGCGGGGGGTGGGGGCCTCAAAATTTCTCGGGCGCTTCGCGCCCTCGAAATTTTTCGGATTATAGGGTAAATAAATTTTCGAGTGCGCTTCGCGCACTCGAAAATTTATTTACCCATGGGTTCCGGGTGCCATAGATACTCTTCTTGCTTCCCTAACCCTAACCCTAACCCTAACCCTAACCCTAACCCTAACCCTAACCCTAACCCTAACCCTAAACCTAACCCTAACCCTAGATGCCATTAAATTTAAATTTGGCGCAAAATTTGATTTTCAAAATTTGGCGCGAAATTTGATTTTACGAAATTTGGCGCGAAATTCAAATTTCGATTTTTGCGCGTTTTATGATGCAGTCTGGATTTAACTTCTTAAAACTTAATGACTTTTTCTTTATTATTTGAATTTAGATGAAATCCTTAACTTAAGTAGAATTTTAAATGTTTAGAACTGCAGGGAATCCATCTTCATCACATGTTAATTGGCTTAACTTCGCGGTTACATGTACCACTCTAGCATCAAAGACTTTGATGGCACTTTTCTATTTCATCATTAAAATATATCAGCTGTTTAGTTTTGTTTGAATTCAACAGTTTGTTTTTCTATACCAATGTGATGTTATGATGACATCCGGTCTTTGTTCATGGTTCCTTTGTTAGAATCATATATAAAGAAGTTGTAGAGCTCCGTTCTTCACTCATTTTTGAATTATTCTGTGTGCATAGCAGACCTCGTTCTCCGTCTCTCCGTTTTATCTATTTATAACTGCAATTCTGAAGTGAGTTCTACATTCTTCTATTCACTACTTTCTATAGTTTGGGAGTAGGAACATTACTAAGTTCTTATAACCAGATAGTTTAAAACATGTGGCTGGATCTTAAGTTAGGAACACTATATGTTATATTATTAAACAGAATTATTAATTTTCATAATTAATTATAACATTTTCAAAACCTATAAAGCACACAAGCTTATATGATGAAATGTTTAAATAAAGATAAACATTTCCAAAGTGTGCTTCAAATTTGTAAATAATTCAAATGCTAATTTTGTTTTCAAAGTGATAGTCTGTGGACCATTTACAAATTAAAAGTTGTTTAACCAAAGTCAGAAATGTTTATCTTTTTCAAAACAACAGTTTCGTTTCTATGATTTCATTTCGAAATAAAATAAAATAATAATACATCAGCTGATTTCAATTTCATGTTAATATGTAAACAACCCTTTTCAAGATAAATTCAACATTTCGACTTTCGGTTTCTATCTCGAAAAATATATATCTCTGTCAGAAAATTAATGACTGTAGAATTACTTTCCAATATTTATACAATAGTTACTTAAATGAGTTCATATTTGCTAACAGACAATGTAATGACAAACGTTTTCCATGACTTACAGAAATGGTTCGTCAAGCAAGCATTGCACGTCAAAGATTAATTTTCCACTACTGTGAAACTTGTAAACAACCGGTGCGTCATGCCAACAAGAGTGGGCATAAAGATTGTAATTTCAAGGAGGGCTGCACTTATGTCTACTGCCTCACCTGCAGAGCCTACGTGCGAAGCACAAAAATGGCCAACGACGAAAAGTCCAAAGCCTTCATCATCCGGCATGCTACCTGTGCGCAGGAGAATGGCAGGGGTGGAGTTAACCTGACCTCGAAAGCCGAAAGAAATAAATTGGCTAGACTGTTCGCGAAGGAGGATAGGGCTGCAGAAGGAGTTCTAAGTCAATGCGCAGAACCCTCAAAACCCCCAACAAAACCCCCCACAAAAAGAAAATTCAAGTCAAGAGAATTCCTGGACAGTGACTCGTCATCCAGTGATTTAGAGGTGAGTACTGATAACTGCACATGCTAAATTTAAAATAAAAAAATGAATAATGTTAAGAACATTTGTTTCGCTATGTATGAAGTAAATTCAATTTTTAAAACATTTCAGTGTCCGAGGTCTCAAGCGAAGAAAAAGACAAAGATTGTCAAAAAGTTACCTCAAGTGAGAAATGTAAGTCATGTTGATAAAAATTAATCACCTTTGATGTAAAATAATATGTTATTTCTCTTTACAGCTGTTTAAAATTCTGCCACCGGTACCGAAGATGCGTGTGGTAGAAGAAACAAGTAGCCCACGTCCCGTAAGTACAGCTGTTATAGTCGTTATTATAAGTTCCTCTCACCACTTAATGTATCATACATAATGCATTTACTCAATTATTCTTCTATCTTTTTCTACCGTTTCAGGTAATGAGATCCTTATCCCTGAAAAAGACCAGGGTTAATAGCGTCGCCTCAACACCTGCGACTACAACTTCCGTTGAGGATAATGAGGAGCGTCCCTATACAATACGGGAGTCCTCATCCGATGAGAGGGAGGATTCAGACGAGAGTAGCGAATCTTCAACATCGACCACCTCGTCCTCTTCAACATCAACCACCTCGTCGCCCACATCTTCTGATGAGGATGAAGCAAGGCATTCCCTTGTAAGTACCGAATTTAATAATTAATAACTAAATCTCATGATTTCTCTTGATAAATGCTGTTCTAAAATTATAACAGTGATATCTATTTTCAAAATAATTCGATTCAGGACAATTTTTCACCGTTGACTCCTGAGGTACGATTTTCACAATTTTGTTAGAACTGTAGTGCTCTATCCTCATTATAAGGACATATAGATAGTAAACAATTATTTCTTCTCATTTCAGGATATGTGTGATTTCACATCACAAGAGATATCATTCTCCCGAATCCGTGCGTCGCCAACTTGCAGCGTTCAGCTGCCCCCTACACCGATCCTTCAATACCGAACTCCTGCTCCTACTCCGGTCCCCTTTCCTGATCCTGCTCCTGCTCCAATCCCTGTTCCTGCTCCTACTCCGATCCCTGATCCTGCTCCTACTCCGATCCCTGTTCCTGCTCCTACTCCGATCCCTGTTCCTGCTCCAGTCTCTATTCCTGCTCCTTTACTACAACAATACAATGTCGACCTAGACGATACATCCGAGAATGATGAGCGGCTAGAAGAGAGGTTAAAACTGTACCAGCAACGCCTGAAGATGGCTGAGGAGAGAGAAACTAAGCTCAGGGAGGAGAATAGGGGTTTGATTGTGTCCGTTAGAAATTTAACACAGTCAAACCTACTATTGTCCTCCTCTGTAGCCAGAGGTGGTCGACAGTTTGAGCGTGAGACGCTGATGCACTTAGTGTTTCGCGATGGGGAATTCACAAGAGTGAGGCTGTCTCACATGGAGGACACGACCGACTGCTGTGAGCAGTGCCACCATATTAAACTGTCGCACAGCGACAGGGTCAAGTGTGAAAAAATGTAAACTTTTTACTTTTACTTTTTGTTTTGACTTTAAATGGAAAAAGAAATTGTTACAAGTCCTGTCTTCTTATTTCATCGTAGATTGGAACAAATGTCATTGGCTAGTAATCGTTGTGACGTCATAGGATGATAAAAATATATATAGTCTGCAAAATTATAATCCTCACCAGTTTAATAAACATGGTTGTCTGTTCTAAATGTGGAAAAACGTTTACTCTTAATGGTAATTTGCAACGCCATGAAAAGTTTTGTAAGTTAGGAAAAACTTATCAGTGTAGGAAGTGTCCATATGAAACGAAACGACAGGATAATCTAAAGCGACACAATCTAGTCTGTGATAAGCAACCAAGTAATTGTAATTTAAATTCAAATCCTCGAAGTATCTCAGCTAATGATAGTGAAATACCCGAATCTAGTACTGCTGAATCAACGTCTAGACATGTACCAATCAGCGCTTCAAATAATAGTTTGATCTTTATGCAATGCTGCTCCCGCTGTGGTAAAACGTATAATTCTATAAGCAAATTCCGTCAGCATATGAATATGCATAATACAAATAGTGAGATGAATATTCAAAATAATCATGGAACTGTAAGTCTCAGCGAAAGCGCGCTCAACGGTCATGCTCGTGTATACGACATCACACCATCAGCACACACAGTAGATATAACTTCCTTTTTATTAAGTATGCGATCTATATTAGAGAACTTAGTGACAAACCTTCTAGAAAATTTTCAACTACGTGGTCGTCTGGTAGCACAAATTCGTTATGTGCGATCAAATCCTCAGGAAGATGAAACGTTTCTCGCACACTTTACTTCATCATCCACAAACTATATTTATGACTATGATACATGGTTCCAAGATAACTTAAATAGTCTCTCAAGTCATATTGAAGCTTTTGCAAATAAGGGTAGCAATTGGGTTATAGATGAAATACTAAATATAGAATTCAATGTTATTACTAGTCCATTACTTTCTGGTGGAGAAGTATTTAATCTACCAAAGAGTTTGAAAGATTCGAAGGCTGTAATTAATGTACATTCAAATGCAAATGACTGTTTCTTGTATTCAGTTCTATCAATGCTACATTACAATGATGTATCATATTCTAGGAATGAGATAAAATCATATAGTAAATGGACATCTGAACTAAATATGAATGACATCTCTACACCCGTATCAATTAAAGATATTCCTAAGTTTGAGAAAAATAATGACATTAAAATCAACATTCACCTTTACGAAAAAGGACTAAAAGGTGTTCGATATAGCAGCAACTTTATTGGTAAACGAACTGTGAATATACTACTAATTATAAACAATGAACGTGCACACTATTGTGGAATCAGAAAACTATCAAGATTATATAGAAAAATAAATAGAAGATATAAACATTTCTGCGATCGATGTACCCAATCGTTTACATATAAGACAACTTTGGAGCGACATTATCAATTTTGTGTTCGTGGAAAGGCACAAATAGAAAGAATGCCTAAACAACTAGAGGTAAGCACAAGTAGCATGGAATATCAATTAAGTCCTCCTTTAGTTGTTTATGCAGATATAGAGTGCTACATCGATAATAAAGTACACAAACCGGCAGCAGTTGGTGTTTATCATGTTTGGCATAAAGCTCTCCAGTCCAGATTTGAAAACAAATATTATGTCTTCAAAGGAGAGAATTGTATTATGGACTTCTTGGATCACCTAGAAAATATAGCTCAAAACTTATATGATAATCAGCGTGCAATAAGCCGGCAACCAATGTCTCTTTCTTCTGATGAAGAAGAAAAACATAAAAATGTAAAAAATTGTAATAAATGTAAAGCTGTATTTAGTGATGATTGCATAAAAGTAAGAGATCACGACCATTTAACAGGAAGATATAGACAAACAATATGCAGTAAATGCAATCTTCGATTAAAACTAAATAGGCGGGAACTACCCATCTTCTTCCATAATTTTAAGAATTATGATAGTCATATCGTTTGCTATAAAGCAATTGGAAAGAAGAAGTCATGGAAATTGGAAGTAGTAGCAGCAACAGCTGAAAAGTATATAACTCTATCCGCCAGCGTCCCTGTAAACGAATACAAAGGAAAAACAATCTACTTCAAGTTAAAATTCTTAGATTCTTATCAATTTTTAAGTGCATCATTGAGTGAGTTAGCAAGAGGATTGCAAGTTTATGAACATGTAGAAAAACTAAGAAATGAATTTCCCCTGTTAACAGATGATATTCTTTATCAAAAGGGAGTGTTTCCCTACTGTTATTTCAAAAGTCTAAATACATTGACAGAAAAATGTCTGCCACCACAATGTGAATTTTATAATGATCTCACTCGTGAACATTGTTCAGATGAAGAATATAAGCACGCTAGTAATGCGTGGTTTGCTTTCAATTGTAACAATTTTGGTGATTACATGCTTGCATATTTGAAACTGGATGTATTATTACTGACAGATATTTTTGAAGTTTTTAGGTCACTAAGTCAAAGTGAAGATGAAGTAGATCCTGTCCATTTCGTTAGCCTTCCACATCTTAGCTTTACTTCAGCTTTAAATTTGACATCTAATGATCCTCCACACTACATACAAGACGAAAGTATGTATAATCTCTTCGAAAGGGGAATAAGGGGTGGAATGACTTTTACGAACATTCACAGAGCACGTGCACGCATTTCGGAATTACAAAATAATACAAATGAAAGTCGTCACTTATCTTACATTGATGTCAATAACCTTTACGGTTCTTCGCTCAGTAAGAGTCTACCACATTCAAATTTTAAATGGTTGAGTGATAGTGAAGTAAGCTATTTTCTAAACGAAGAAAATATACAAGCTATCGATGATGATGGTGAAATTGGCTATATTTTTGATTTGAACTTAGAATATCCTGCAAACATACATGATGACACTGCCGATTTCCCATTAGCGCCAGAGATGCAGACCGTAGAGCAAAATATGTTCTCAACTTATATGAAGGATTTACATAGGAAAATAAGACCAGACACTAAATTCAGTTCAACTAAAAAACTCTTGCTTCATCAATTCAATAGGGAAAATTATGTTGTACACTATTCAATATTAAAATTTTATTTATCCATGGGTATGAAAATCACAGAAATTCACAACGGTATAAAGTTCACACAAAAGCCATGGTTGAGAACGTACATTGATATGAATTCACAAAAGAGAGCTCAATCAAGTACCAACTTTGAAAAGTCATTTTATAAGTTGAAAAATAATTCTTTATATGGTAAAACAATGGAAAATGTAAGACGAAGGAGAAAATTCAAATTAGTAAACAGCGTGGAACAATGTCGAAAATTATCAAATCATCCTCTCTATGTACAGCATAAGATATTTGATGAAGATCTAGTTGGTATGGAAATGTATAAACCTTCAATAATGTTGAATAAATTGATTTATGTTGGTCAGGCGGTACTTGACTATAGCAAATTGGAAATGTACCAGTTATACTACAATGATTTGAAAAGATGTCCACTGATAAATAGAACGCGGCTTTGTGGAGGTGATACCGATAGTTTTTTCCTATGTTTGTACACCTCACCATCTGTCAGCTTGGAGGATGTACTGCTATATTTTGGTGAAAAATTTGACTCTTCAAACTATGACAGTCATCACCGACTATACTCAGTAACAAACAGAGCCAGATTAGGTTGTTTTAAGGATGAGTGTGCGGGAAAGTTGCTTGAGGAAATGATCTTGCTAAAACCAAAAATGTATTCAATGAAATATCTAGATTCAACTTGTGATAGCATCAAGCGGGCAAAAGGAGTGCAGAGAGCTGCAGTTAAAAAATTACAACATAATGATTATAGGACTGTGTACTACAGTGAGAAAGATACAAATGAGGAAATGACAATTATAAATTCAACAAATCACGTAGTCACTACAAAATCATTTAGAAAGCGAGGACTTTCACTTTGGGAGGATAAGCGCTGTTGGTTAAATAAAAATCTATCTCTACCATATGGACACTATAGTTTAGGTCTTCCCCCACCTTCAAAGAGAAGGAGATGCCTTCCTGCTACAGGTGACGTAGAAGTTTAAGAAATTTATCTAAGTAAACTAACCAATCACTACATTTCTGCGTAGTCATGCTTAATAATATATAGGTAGATTAAATATAAAATGAAATTTCTACATCTTTCCGATGTGTAGAAATAATTACTAAAACATAGGTAGTCCTACTATGAATTGAAGACGTAGCACTCAACATCATTCCGATATGTTGAGATGTAAAATAGCAAGCTTTATGCAAACAAATAAATTTAGGTTTATATTTGAAAACATGCCTCATTACATTAGAACATGGAAATTAAATGACTCACAAAGCATTCACATAACAAATTCTAAGAAAGTAGTCTTTCGTCACTTAATAACAAATAGTGGTGGAAAACATCGTGGCGTTTGCATTAGCCTTGACGCATTATCTTCACTGAAAGACTTCGCTGATCTGATTGACAACCATAAGACACGGATGAAGATTCCCCTCGATCAAAAGGTATGGATAAAGTGTGACTCTACCGTCAAGCTATACGTCTGTTCACCAAAGAGAGAAGATATTGACTATCGATTTTTCCGTTTCAGTGACGTCACATGGAGAAACTTTACAAAAGAGATACTACCACATATGATTTCATTCATTAAGGATGGAGGACATCAAGCGGATGGAAGTCGTGAATCGCATGTTAACTACAAAAGTAAACTCAAAACTCAATCTTCAAGAAATCGAGCGGAACATTCCCAATCGAAAGCAATGGTTATTAATAAAACACAAGATGAAGCCGACAACGAATCTACATCTGGGAAGACCCTCAATGTTAACATGGAGGATACAGAGGAAGGATAAATATGTGACTATCCTATTCTTTCCAAATGGAACAATCCAGTGTGTTGGTGGCTTCACTGATGGTGATCTACCATATCTACATTCTACGTTGGAAAATTTACTTAGTGACTCATTATCTGAATGGGAAGTGAAGACAATGACTGTGTTATGTGAATTGAACTATCATTATGACTTTCGTAAAGTCACATCATCAAATAATCTCACTTATGAAGTGGAACTATTTCCAGCAGCACAGATGACTAACTGGCACCCATATCATGTTCATGTATTCCATAATGGAAAGATTGTGATAACCGGCATTAAAGACATAAATGATGTTCCTCCCATCCTATGTGATTTGAGAAAAATATTTGTGAAATCTACATTGTAGCTATGTAAATATTTAGAAAAGAACTGTACATTTGTAAATACATATTGAAATGTAAACATGTTTTGCTTTCCCTCTAAACCTATCGATTTGAAACATAAAACAAGGATATTTACATATAAAATAAAACTTTATTACAAAACAGTTTCAATATACTTTGTAAGAATTACATCATTTTTATGGCAGTCTTTCGAAAAAAGTTGTAAAACACTTTTGCAGTTATTTTTCAATGGTCTCTCGTTGACGAAATATAGCACATAACCGCCGCACATGAGAGATACATTGCTTTGAAGTGGAAACGATGTAACTTTCTTAATCGTCCAGGAGAACCTATTCATCCATAGTGCAATGTCATGTAAGCGAGGTAGATTAAGAGAGTCAAAATATTCAGCCACTTTATAGCGATTGATGTACACTGCAACCCAATGTTTACCAGGAAGATTGTTGCTGTCCGTATTGATGATAAGCGAACAAGGATAGAAAGGAATTGAATTAGGTAAATTATCTCTAGAAAAGACATCAAGAAATATTGACTTGGAGTAGGGATGAGCATTTCCCATTTTCCTCAAGATTTGTATGTTGCTTAAGTTACTCATCTCTGATAGCTGACAGTTACGTCTCGCATTCTCGTTATTTCAACTTTGCTATCATAGATAGCATAAATGAGGCAAGTAATTGTTTTCTTCAAAGGTGACTCAAATGACACCTCTAGTCGTAGATTACCAGGCTTTGTAACTCCTACGCTTTCACCGCCTAGATCTGCATCTGCTGTGAGATTGTATATAATGAAGAAGTAACCATTTTTATACATATCCATTGTAATTCCATTTGAATCATCTGTGTTAAACATGCTCAGTGCAGTGAAAGTAGAACCATATTCACGTGCAAATTTACCCTCTTTAAAATTAGGCTCATAAGCTTTGCAAGCAACAAATTTTCCATCCTGATAGAGTGCTAGTTTACTAACGTTAAAGTGTTGGAAATTAAATGGATTCTTTTCAAAAGCACCAATAAATGACTCATTTTCCACAAATGTGATATACACCGCCTTCGGCATCGCAGTGGGAAAAAGATTTGGGTAGGCATGAGAGGATGATCCCGCACCAATTGTGAAGTTTGTTAACACACTGTGATTAACTGGATATATTGCATTGCTTTTCCTCAATCCTGTCGCATGCTCGTTGATGACTGACGGGTTCATTGTTACTCTCCTTACATTGAGCACGGCACTACTTATGTTGATTTGATAGTTTGTAGCTCCAAAAGCCATTAACGCGAACTCAGGATTTGCACGAATAAATTTTATTTGCATTTTAACCTGTGATAGTAGATATCTAGATTGACGAAGGAAATCAAGATAGACAGGTCCTTTCAAGTATAATTCCTTTGAATCTGCTGTCAATTCCATTCGTTTTTTTAAACCTCCATTTGAAACCTCATCAAATTTCCCTTGCTGATCATCATACCAGCCGGCAACTTGCAAGTGTGACTGTTTAGCTTGCTTCTGAAATTGCGTCATTGTATTTATGTATGCTCCATAGGGATATGCTCGATCCCCTCCTTCAATCTGTTTGTCATTCAATATTAAATACACATCTGAGAATAGACTGGCAATAGGAAGATTTGTCAATCCCACTTTATCCTTAGTTGAATCAATATTGGTACCATCAGTCTTCTTAATTTGTATACACAATTCTAAATCAATGGATTGACAGTCAATATAATCTTGAGGATTAGCAGGTATATCAAACTGAATAGGCTGTTGGTTACCATCGATATTTGTTGTGGGGACTATATCAACAATAGTTGAGGAAATAATGTCAGTTTGATGAGGCGGTGAATCGAAGAAACACAAAGCCGAATTGATACTCTGCATCGTATTAGCTTTACAAATATGTTGTCTTCCTTCGTTTTGACTTGTTTCCAGTCGCTGTGGAATTTCGTTTGCGCTTTCTTGCTTTCACACGACGTCTTGATTTAGAACGTGCTGCTCTGGTGGGCTTTTTACTTCTCCTACGCCTTTGCTTAGTAACTCGACCTGATCCAACTTGTCTTGACTTCCTACGTTTCTTCCGAACTGTACGCCTCGTCTTTGTTAAATCATCTAATGCGTCTATGGCAGATTGCTGTGCACGCAATTTCATGGATTCACCGATATTCTCCCCTTGAAGTGCATCAGCTGCAACATTTGCACCAAAGTCTAAAGCTCTGTTTCCAACCCGCTTCATGAATGGTACGCCATACTTTTTGAGTGTTGGGAGAACCATACGTCTTAGTGCACCGAATATGCCTCCTCCAACTTGTCGTCTACCTCCAGCAAACACGGGATAGCCGCTCTGATAGGATGGACCACTGTAAATGCCTGACATTATGTCCTGTAGATAATTATAGATCCCACAATAGCGTAAAGCCTTAATCTCGTGTCCTGATGTGTAGTGTTAAAACAGTAACACCACCACAGAATGGTACTACTTCACCTGTATCATCATGAATTGATATGTCAATTCTATTGATGACATTTCTGCTCATTGGTACATACATCGTGTTAATAAATTCTCGATTGATTAGTTGCTTCCTTACGGATGAGAGAGGAAATGTGCGCAGAAGTGGGGCCTCAATGTCGCCAACCCTTGTATATTCAATAATGTTACAATAGACGTATAAGTTACTTATATCACGCTCTAGTGATGGGGCTGTATCGCCTATTGATGTGCCTTCATAAATAGTTGATTTTGAGAATCCCAATGTGGACGTTAACACGCTATCCAGCTTGATAAGAGAGTTCTTTCCTAACTTTAGAATCATGCGTTTCTTATGTGGATCATAAGAAAAGTGATATTCATCTGCATCAAGGTAATCTACACCAAACTCATTTAACTTTGTACATAATTCAGATGGCGTTTTCAAGCTTTCAATGTTCAAATTAACTCTTTTTACAAGTTCACTGGAAGTAGACAATTCATCACCCAATATGTCTTCGCTGTATACGTGGATATCCCATGAAGCATTTGTTGATGCTTTGAGTTTAGAAGAGGACAATTGAACCTTGAATGTATCATTTAACTCTGTCAACCAAGGTGCGCTTTCAAGGCCCTTAAACATCCCAATCATTTCAGATCCGAATTCAATAACAGCGGACTCAGACTTTTCCAATGGTGTCTTTTTAGTAAAAACAATAAATTCTGCCTCCGTTTCAACAGTAAATAAAGTTACTTTCTCTTTCTTATATTCACAAGTCATTAACGTTTCTGGCACTGATCCTTGAAACTTTCTTGCAAAGTCTTCAACACTTCTAATGACCTCAAATTTATTTTTTACTCGGATGCTCCTTTTTTGTAATGCATACAATGGCACAATTCTACATTGAAAATCAGTGACTTTCCTCTCCGAATTCCACCCACGTCCATTGTACCAATACCTTGATGAGAAAGTTGTTCTGGAATACCCAAAAGTATGACTCAAATCCTTACCTAATACAAGAAGAACATGCTTCCCTTCCTTCATCAATTTTGTTGACCCCTTTATGACTGGTTTGTAGAATTTATTCAAAGTCAGCTTGAAGAGATCATTTATTCGTTCAAACATTCTACCGATTTCCTTTTCTGTATCTTGCAAGCTCATTGTGGGAACCTTAGAATCAAAAGTTGACGTTGCAAATGCCTTTTGAATTTTAATCATGTTTTGGACAGATGGTAAAGATGTTGAAAACGGATGTAAAGTTAGATGATGAAAAGCCCATGTACCATGTAGACTATTTTGAAATATGCGAAAGCAATCATCCTTCTCTCGTACTTCTTTATGTAATTCAAAATAGTTGTTCTTTAGCAAACTGATATCGTTGTAATAAGTAATTTCAGTTAGAGCAACTTCATGGGGTCCATGCAGAGTAATTGGATTAGCGAATTCAACAGAGTAGAGAGATGGTTTGTTACTTGGGAATATCTTGGGGTTGCTATTGCTTGGAAGAATGATATTGAAGTTAGTAGACATGTTGACCTCATATATGTAAGAAGTCACATGCTATATTAGCTTAAAAGTTACGAGTGTCTCCCACCTCCACATTTTGTAGATCCTGGTGCGTTATCCAGCTATTGAATGAATCAGGATATCCCTTCCATTTAACTAGATATTTCCTTTGATTGCCATGACCTTTCTTCCTAATTATTTTGTCAATCATATACACCTCTTCACTTCTGTCTACTACTTGCAATTCATAAGAGTAAAATTTTCCTTCAATTGGATTGCCATGGTAATCTATTAATTTATACATGGTGGGTCTAAATTTTGTATTTACTTCATCTACAAAAAACTCTTCTTCAGTCCAATTAGGTAGATACCCCTTCTCAAATGTAGACTTAACCTTTGAAATCCGAACTCTATCACCAACATTTATTTTCTTTTCATTGGAAATGTTTTTCGCTTTCTTATCATACAATCGAAGCCATACATCCATCGCATTATCTGGGGTAACATCGACAGGTTTCATCTTAATGATTCGATGGTAGCTTTCATTGTAATTCTTAACAAATTTCTGCAGCTCACCTATCCAAACATGTGTATTTTTTGCAGTGAAATAGCGCCATATTTTTGTCTTCAGTGTGCGATTGAACCTCTCAACCATGGCAGCTTTATAAGCACTTTTGACACTAAACAATTCCACATTATGACTTTTAAGGAGACTTCGAACATGAGAGTTTTCGAATTCCTTCCCTTGATCGGTCTGTATTCTTTGCGGAACACGCCCCTCATCGAAAATGCTCTGAAAAGCCGCTTCAACTTCTGGTCCTCGTTTAGATTTCAGCGCACGTGCCCAAGCATAGCGAGATAAAATATCTATTACGGTTAAGATGTATTTATAGCCATCATTGTACTGTGATATCTGTTGCATGTCAGCCAAGTCCGCTTGCCATTGACTATCTATATTGTTAACAACATATTTTCTCGTTGGAAACCGCTTTCTCGCATTTTTGTGAAGAGTGTAAGTCGGTTGACTCCTTAACCACTTCTTGACTTTCTCTATCCCCACACCTGCTGCACGAGCTAGAACCTCCGGACGACTGAAACTTGCGGGGTGATTTAAGTCGTAATAAATCTTTCTGAGTTTCACTGCTGTACTCATCGTCTTTGTTCTGATTTGCACGCGTATTACTCCCACAGCAACTGCTAACACAATTGATATCAACCTCTATTCCCTCTTCTCCTTTACCTTCGAGCGCAGATTTCAAACAGCAGCAAAACTTTTGTAGCGACATGATATGAGAGAAGCAAAGCTTAATTTATATTTGCTTAATATTTACTATAATCCTTTCCAACACGCATTGAGCGCCTAGTAGCTCTTTTTGGTTGAAGATCATCGGGATCATGAAGCTCTCGCTTGACCGCCATCGTGGGTGTTTTACTTTTTGTTTCATCTTGTAAGTGACCCTTGTCCAACTCATTCACAGTCGGTCCTCCAATAATATTGTGTGGTACATTTTGATCAGATAAAATTTTCTGAAAATATGACCACCCTTGTGGTGCACCTAGTTTTCGCCTTACATCTCTAACAGCATATTGCAGAAGGTCATCTATGTGACTATTTCTAATAACATCACCAGTTGTTTCATCTATTATCTCCCCTCTCTCATTGAACTTCACATGTGGATCAATGAAGTCAAATAATCGCTCAGCGCGCACACGATATGGTCGAGGTGTTGACAAGGTTATAAATCGTCGCAACTTATCACGAATCTGTCGCCTCTCATCAATGTTTTCAGCTGCTAACTGCATTCGTCGATAGGGATCCTTAATCTTCTGAATTTCCATATCCTTTTGTGTTAGTTCCTTAAGTTGATTCGTAATAGGTTGATCTATATTTTTGACTTCCTGTGCACTTTGTAATGTAGTCAATTGTACATACTCCTCTTGAGGAATGACTACCATCTTTGAATACGACATGTTTGAAAATAATAAGGCAACAAAGTACATTGCTTAAAACTAACTGTGAACCGAGAAAACTGTCATTGGTTCAGCGGAATTAGGTATGATATTTGTTCGAAATCGAAGTCGTTCCGGACATTCCTGGGTTAGATCAATAAATAGATAGCCATGTGGTTTCTTAGTTACATCTTCATATATTTTTGAAAGAACTTTAGGTTGTTGAGGTAATATCTGTCTACTGAGATGATGTATCTGACTGCTGTCTCTTGGATTTTTAAATATTGCCAAATAATGTGTATTCAAACTCCTAGTTCTTTGCTCTTTCCCTCCATCAAAAATGTTTTGGGTGATATAGATAATAAAAGCTTCCCTATGATGTGCAGTTTGAATGAACATTTCAGTTACATCCTTTGAAGATTTGCTTTCACGTAATAGATCATCTAATACTAGTAAGTCACCTGCTTTGATGTCTTCAGTTGTCGGTAACCCTTGCTTCACATCATAACCTTTCTGGCGAAGTGCAGAATGTAGTTGTGGTTGAAATATGCCATAACACCATTTAACTCTTTTAATTTCTTTATTAAACATCTCATTTCTAAATTGTAGTAATTGAGTTACAAAAGTAGTTTTACCGGACTGACTTGGTCCGGCCACACACATTGTGCGATCAGTGAATAGGCGAAAATCTGTCATCCTGAAATTTCAAAAGCTTTAAAGACCAACACCCACCAGTTTGCTTAGAATAAAACAAGTCATGTTCCATAACAACTTTATTTACATTTAGAAACTTTCATTTCACATTCACAGCATTTGTGTTTCCTCATCAATGTCAGCATTAAAATAACTTCTCGCGTCAATTTGAGCATCTTGGCGTTTCAATTTCAACTTAACACTCCCTTCCTTGGATTTCCGTCCCCGCTTTTTGCTTTCTTCAACATCCTTCCCATCTTTTGAAGTAGATTTATCGATGGTGATTAGACACTTATCAATCGGCATTGGCTCATAAACCAACTGTAGAACTTTCATTTGTAACGATGCCACTTTTCCGGTTGAGCCGTGAGCACCAATGTATAGACCGTTGACGTGTATTAAACCCATGTATCGTCCGCGCTTCAGATCATCACACTCCATTGTATTTCCAAGTAGATCGAATGCTTGAAAGTGATCGGACAATTTCAAGAATAGCGTATCGAACTCGGGTAAATCCTTATAGCCACTTCCTTCCTCTAACGCCTTCCTCCAATGTGTAGGAGCACTTTCGGGCAACACAACGCATTCCTTCGCCAAAGAGTCGATGGTTTTGAGTATCATCTGCTGCCATTTCGGAAAGGTTACTCGCATTTGTCTCATGTTGCTATAACCAGATGAAGACATACCATTACTGTGGAAAAATGGAACTTGAAGGTAGAAACCATCGTCACCATAGCTCAACGTTTGGAAGTAAAAGGTATTTCCAATCCCTTGAACCTTCCTTGTCGGTCGGAATTTAAAGAGATCACGTTCAAATGAGTCGCTCTCCTCTCTAACTATAAACATTTTTTGAGACATAATTCAATGTTGTACTTATTCGGAGCTTTTCAACCGTCAGCGATGAATGATAGCTTGAAAGTGATTAAAGAGTACAAGCGCGTCTCTCTTATATACATATTCACATGAGTCATCAATCAATGATGACGTGTCAATCCATGATTCGTCGTCTACAGCAACACTGCGGCACCTGCTACAACTTTCCCTAGTGGACTGTTGAGTACATTGTAAATGCTGTTTCCAATATCATTCAACATATTCAAAAACCCACCACCTCCACGCTGAACTAAGTTCCGCCTTTTCATATCACTGCTTCTTGGATTTGAAAATTTTCTAATGCTGTTTAGAGAATCAGTACTCAATAAAGGTTTGTATATTGGGAGGCATTTGTGTATTGCAAAAGCCAAATCACGGATGAAATCATCACTTGAGTTTTGAATTAATTTGCACTTAACTTTATTGTTTCGCATGCTGTTTAACTTTCGCAACGCCTTCTTAAACTGACTTGAAGGTCTAAAAGAACCATTCTTCCGAGAAAAAGATGCCTTTCGTTTTGCAGTCATTTTTATTGTGTTAAAAGCAAAGCATTTATGAAAATACGCATTTTTGCTTAGTTCCATGCAACAAAGTCAAACGGTAACAGATGGTAGGTCGTAGTCATCAACATCACTCAAAGTCTGAGTCGTTGCAGTTATAAGCTGTTCTATATTACACATTAAATCCTTTGATAGAGGACAGCATGAACAGCATGGTTTTGAAGCGAAGACTTTTAAAAGATTAGCATAGTATGCTCTAAACTTGATTATGTCCCGGTCATCTTGCACTGCCACATTGACGCTCATCGACGGGGGTCCGGTAAACATGTCCACCTTGAATTTGCCACCATTTTCATCATAGTGGCTAAATACGATTATATCATGCAAACAAGTCTTCAATTTCCGTGTTCTCATTTCACAATAGCAACGAGAACTCTGTGGAATAGCTTCCGTCAAACTCAGAGGCTTGAACACTTCATCGAGCCAAAATCGTAGTACTCGCGTAAGGGCATTGGTCAATGTCCTCATTAAGAGTTTCTGAAGTTCAATATCATCTTCACAATGATAGAATGTGACAATATCCTCCATCAGATCTATGAGATCAGCTTTGTAACCAATAACATCATTTGCAGAGTAGAAAATCTTGCTAGTAAACAGATTGTCTTTGTGAATAATTGAAACAGGAATGATCGTGGTAAATGGCATGTTTATTAATGTCTACAATCCTCAACAAGTATGGTTGTAATAGAAGTGTGATAACCTTATATACAAAAGCTGCACAATAGCAACCAATCACAGACACGCATGATGACTCATCATGAACGATATACAGTGACTGTTGAAATTATTTCTTCATCACAAAGGGGACAAAATGTAGTTTCCAAGGGTATATAGCATGTAGAACACATGACAAAATGAGAACATGGTAAGAAGAGAAGGGATTTTTCCCGTTCAAAACACCTAATGCAGTTCCGTTCACATAATAGTTTAAACGTCTCTGTTTCTAATTTCTTTCTGAAGTCACTTTCATTGTTAGAACATTTTGATAAATCAATTGAAGGTTTCACTTTTTTTATCTCCGTTTCAGAAAGTTCCAATTTCATCCTCCTAATTTCACTGTCTTTATAATGTAGCATTGAGAAATCTTCTATCCAACTACGATCCAATTTAGCATTCATGGTATGCTCATCCAGATCCATTAGTCGTTCAACTAAATCACCAGCTTTGATATTTTCATTTAGATTTGTAACAGTTTCTATAGCCTTTAGCGAATAACCAAGGTCTCTTGCAACAATCCATGAAATTGGGTAACTAACCATCAAGCAACTTCCACGTATTTATAACTTAACCTAGTTATGAAAATAAATAAAATTGTCATCATAGTCACAATGGCCACAATTGTCGCATTTGAGCAAGCAGTCTCAAAACAAACACCTGTTTAAGTACCGAAATAGATGTTCGCATCCCTATTCTAATTCACATACTCTAATTCAATTTCGGAACAAGGCGTTCCGAATCATTGAGTATGATCTCAATTCGCCTATCAATCGGAACGCGGTTCCTATTTACATGTTCCTATCCATGTTCGCATCCATTCGCAATTCGGAACATGTTCATATCCATGTTCGCATTCGCAATTCGGAACATGTTCGCATTGGCAATTCGGAACACATGTTCCTATCCATGTTCGTATCCACTATCAGTGCGTCCGCAATTCTAACTACTGTTGGGGGTAGGGGTATCACTTTTCATCGTTTCGTGTATGGTACTGAGTCTTGCTGGAAGACAGTACCACTGAGAATATGCACAAATCGTGAAATTTTTGATACCGTTTTGGATGTAAACATAGATTTTCTATCATTGTTTCTTTTCAAATCAGTCCATCCAGACTGTTGAAAGAAAATCAGTCTTACACCATTGCTGAGTGACTGTGATGGACAGCGAGTAGAACAATCGTGTATTAGCCTTCTTCGCATAGGCACCGTACATTTGTTAATCTTCGCTGTCAATCTGCTCAAAACTCATCTCATTTGAAAATTCTACAGAAAGCTGGTCATAGAAATCATAGAAAACTGCAGTTGATATGACTGTAGGCCAGTTTGATTTACACGTCCAGTTGCGTGGAAAAATCCTTTCACATATAGTCGGGTTACTTACACTCCTAATGCTAGATGAAATATTTTGTTATAAACAGATTCGTGAATTTTTAAAATAGCATTGAATTTCCTTAATTATTGTTGGTTACTTGAAAAAATTCATACGTAAATGCATCCTATTGTCGTGTGGAAGTAATATTTCACTAGAGCTTCGTCTATATACATGCGTACTTCGAGATCCAAATAGCTGTCTCGAAGTTCTCGTTTTGGAAATTCGATGTTGAAAAGCCCCGAATCTGTTTACAACTAAATATTTTATCTAACAGTAGGCGTGTAGATAACCGGACTTTTTTTTTACTGAATTTTCACCCCCAGCACAGCTATGAGCCATGAACGAAGCTAGGGGTTACTCAATTAAAAGTAAAAATTGTATTATTTTAAATAAATATAAAAAAAAAACAGATCTTCTAATCTGATTAAACTGTCCCCATCAGAAACATGTTCGCACGCCTCTTGAAAGTATCAAGATTGTATTGGTCAGGGAAAGTGGTCTGGGGAAGCTGATTCCAAAGCTGTGCCGTGCGAACAAAAAAGCTTTTCGAGCGACTCACAGTACGTGCGCGTTCTAAGCTCACATGATAGCATGTGAGTGCATTAGCTCTGCGTGTGCTTCTGGAGAAGATCTTAGGTTTAGGTACGCACTCATTTACTGCAGAGCTGCTTCTACCGAAATAGTACCTGTAGAAGAGACTGAGTGAAGCAACATCCCGTCTGACGGAGAGCGGCTGCAACTTGCTAGCAAGTTTTTCACCCATGAGATTCTTGACACGTTTCTCAACCCGTTCAAGGAGGTTAAGATGCGTTTGTGGGGCGCCTGCCCACAGATGACAACAATACTCCATCAGAGGACGAATAGTGGACTTGTAAAGATAGCAGACAGTCTGTGGTGGAAGATAGCTGCTGGCACGATAGAGACTACCAATGCGTTGAGCTGCCTGCTTGCTAATGGATTGGATGTACGGTTTCCATGACAAGTCCTTCGTAACCGCCAATCCAAGGAAGGAGATGGAATCTTGTTCTCTGATCCTATTATCTGACATCTTAATGCTATGATCATCATCTCCTTTAAGTCGTGAGTGCAGAATACTCTGAGTTTTGGAAGGATTGAAGGAAACAAGCCAATTGGCGCCCCATTCTGAGACCCTGCGTAAGTCTTCATTAAGAACGTCGCATAGCTGCTGACGTTGGTGAGTGTTCTTAGTGAGTCGCTCATTGGAATTGAAGAGTGTTGTGTCATCTGCATACATCACCAATTTACTCACTAGGCAGTCTGGGAGGTCGTTGATGTACAGCAGAAAAAGAGTGGGTCCCAAAATTGACCCTTGAGGAACTCCTGCATTGACAAACTTGGTGGAAGACTTTTGGCCATCTAAGACGACAGATATCTGCCGGTCACTAAGAAAAGAAGCAAGAAGTTTGTGGAGTTGATTAGCAACTCCATAGGACTTGAGCTTCATAAGGAGTCCCTGATGCCAGACTTTATCGAATGCCTTGGAAATATCCAAGGCAACTGATCTCGTCTCACCTTGTCTGTCAAGGACACGACTCACATGTTCAGTGACATATGAAAGAAGATCTGCAGTTGATCGAGAGTGCCTGAAGCCATACTGTTCTTCTGATAGAAGGTTCTGAGTTTCAAGGAAGTTAACAATGTGTTGGTTAATCACTGCTTCAAAAATCTTGCCAGCAATTGGAAGCAGGCTGATAGGACGGTAACTAGATGGAAGAGATGAGTCAGAACCTTTCTTTGGAACTGGAACCACGGAAGCTACTTTCCAACAAGAGGGAAACTCACCGGTGGATACACATGTACTGAACAGTTTAGATAAAAGTGGAGAAAGCTCAGGTGAGAGATGCTTGAAGACCGAAACCGGGATGCCATCTGGTCCACTAGACTTAGAGCTATCGAGACCGGCGATGATCTTTTTGACGTTTCGGACTGTGACTGAAGGAGGACTAACTGTCTCATCAGTGCGCGTGGGAATTGGAGGTGGAATTCTACCTCCATCGTCTAATGACGAATTCTTCGCAAACTCTTTGCAAAGAAGCTCGGCTTTGTCTGCTGAGGTTGTCGCCATAGAAGTACTGACTTCGGCATGACGGAGTGCTGGGATGGAGGATTTGTTCCTATTGGTGACACTGTTGTAAATCCTCCAGAAGTCCTTAGAGCCAAGCTTTTGGGTAGCAATGGATTTCCGTACATACAAAGCGTAACGGCTTTTGGCCTGATGTATGGTTTCCTTGCAATATCTACGTGCGGTTTTGTACAATTCAAGATTGCCAGCGCTACTGTCACGCTTATACTTATGGAAAAAGTGGTCACGCTGGCAAGTTGCAGCTGCACATTCTGGGGTAAACCAAGGTTGTGAGTGGGGCTTCATTTGGAAAGTACGGTGAGGAATGTAGGCCAACATCCCTATCTGAAGCCACTCTGTCAGTTCTTGCGCCGACTTGTGGACGTTCTCGCTCAGAATCAAATTCTCAGCTTGAACTTGACTAAGAAAAGTGCGGAAGCCACACCAGTCTGCTTTGGAGAATTGATAAACTGTTCTATGGAAGGGTGCAGACGGTGTGGAGCAAATTTGTTTGCCAGAAACTGTGATAACACAGTGATCAGACGTGCCGAGGGGAGAAGTAACCTTGTGTGAAAAACAAGTTGGATTTGAGGTGAGAAACAGGTCAAGGAGATATCCAGTATCCCCAGCTCGGTCAGGCACTCTGGTAGGACAAGTGACAATTTGACTAAGGTTGTGAGAGACAGCGAAATCCTGGGCTGCCTGACCGGAGAGATCGGTGGTGCGTGAGTGCACAAGCCAGTCAACATTGTGCACGTTGAAGTCACCAAAAACGGCAACTTCAGCGCTGGGATACTCTTGTAGAAGAGAATCGATCTTGTCAGAAAGAACATTGAAAATATCCGCATTAGTTGATGGAGAACGGTATAGGAAAAATAGAAGAAGTGTGGTCTTCTGCAGCGGCGCAATGAAGGCAAGATACTCATGCCTTGGATCCTCTGAGCTGCGAAGCCTTCTCAAGGGAAGGCTTGTCTTGGCATAGACTCCAAGACCATGACAAGGTGCTTTATCCATCCGGTGAAATATGTATCCATCAGGAGTAACGTCGCTTGATGACACACTGGGATCTAACCTGGTTTCCGACAGGGCTAGAAGATCTGGTGACTTACCTTGCAGGAAGATGTTGATGTCGTCGTAATTGGACCTCAGTCCTCTTACGTTGCTGAAGCTGATCCTGAGAGGGGTTTTGAGCTTGACGGCTTGACTACGTTTCTTGTGTGTCTTTCTCATTTTCATAATTTCTCATAGAATATCAATCAAATAAACGAAAATTATACTGTACAACAAAGTGATACAAGAAACTTTGGAAGGCATCAGAAAAAACGTAAATAATAGCAACAAAGCTGCAACAAATAATACGCAAAAAAGACACTTATAGGCACAGTTCATGTCGCAAAAGCTTGAAGAAACCCAAATGAGAACCCCTTTGCCGTAACAATGGGTACAAGTCAGGTAGGCCACAGAGGAACCGGATACAGCTACACGGGCTAAACCCCTCAGTAAAGCTACCCACGCATGTCCGTGGCAGTGGAACTGTACCGCCTTTTTTCGAGCAGTTGACCGGGCCTGCCTCCCAAAGCATTACCAGTGGGTTCGGGACCCTCGAACTACCTGACGCCCGTATGCCGTGAATACGTTGGATCTGTCACACCTTAACCTGCAACAAATGGGGAAGTGCAAAAGAGAGCAGTGGAAGGAAGTTCGATCACAAATGAGCCAAATAAGTGCCATGCCCAAAAACCTGATTCAACAACATGAAACATCTGATGACTGTTCATATCTCGCAAACCAGGGGGTGGTGTTAATTGGGACGGCCGAAGCCTACCACACATTTAAAATAAACAAACGTGGAGAAAAAGAATGAGAAATTAATCAAACATAAATAAATTCAATGACCAGTAAAATAAAAATAATATTCCAGAGCCTGCTAGTTAGCCGGAGCACGGTCACAAACCGCCGACAATAAACCTTTCCGACTAGGTAGAACCCAAAGAAGCATGAGCTTCAGACGACAAAGCCTTATTGCGACTCCGTTTTCACCCTTTCACCGCTTTGAGGCCGCAGGTTGAGTGAGAAAGGGTGAAAGGATATTTCTACGCAACTGAGCGTAAAAATAACCACTCCGTATGCCTGTATACAGTTTGTGTCAAAAATAATTTTGCCAGTGATGTGTGTGCTGTAAAGTCCATTGTTTTTAAACGGTTCGTAAGAGTTTGAATCTCATTACCAGACATCTCACTATCTGATTGGTGTGCTGTTATAGAGCGGAATGAATTGAAACGAGTAAGACACCCTAAAATTTCTATTCAAGCTGAGAGTAAGCATTTGTTGGTAGAGGACTAACAAAAATGCAGGTCTCAATTCATTTGCCGTGACTGTATTATTATGAAATTGGAAGTAAGTTGTTAGACAAATGACTACATGGGATAGACACTTAATTATTCTTAGTAATCGTTAAAATTGTGGTTAAGTACCTAGCTTCATATCATCTGTATAGCAGCTGTATAGTCAGCATAAACACCCAATATCGAGTATTTTAACAACCTTGTCTTTTCGTTTTCATTTAGAAGTATTATCAAGTTATCACATTATTTCACATGCGTGCATGATGTAAATAACTTGAATTTTGTGAGAGAAGTGTTGAAATAATACCGTACATAATTTAACCTTTGGTCATACAAGGCAAACTGGAATAACCTGCTAATGTGGGCAAATCGGAATGCTTGAAAATAAATAGACTAAACTAAAATATATATTATCAAATCTATGTCATGCTATTTTAAGGTGTTATATGAGATTCTCTGTTCCTGTGTACCGGGATGACCTAGGACAATATTGAAGTTGACCTAAAATTTTAACTTCGCAAATATTCCTATCCATCACGTAAACAATAAGTTGGGTAGGCCTATTCTTCCTTATACTGTCCAAAACAGTTTATACATTTCTAATTTACACTGTTGGACAAAAAAAATGGAAGAGTCACGAAAAACTTGTGACTTGAATATTGTTGATTACCGCCGATCATCAAATGTGTTGCAGAGATGCAAACTAATGTAGGATTTGACTATCATGATAATGGATGTAACTGAAAAGAATCAGTGAATAGATTTATTGTGGGTGTGATGTTATTTAAAGTATGCATGTACATGCACTTCACGATAGCACATGAGCCGATATCTTGATGTATATTTAGGCCTATAGGAATACATTCACTCGTATATTGTATCTCTATCACGAGCGCCAATCTACTAAAAAGCTGAGTGTCATTGGGTAAAAGTATTACACACTCTGACAGAGCTCAAAAAAGGAAAATAGGTTGCATTGGAGTATTGGAGTTCATGTCGTGGTACGAACGCTTACCTCTAGTGCTAAGTACCCATATAAAAACGTATGTTGTTAATGCAGGACGATTTTCTTGAATATATATAACCTTCTCTATTGGTTCACCGCGCCCCCCCCTTAAAAAACTCTGCTTACGTCCTGCTCACGTGCAGGGTTTTTTCCGCCAATCCTTCCGTTTTAGCGGAATTTTTTTCAGTTTGGCGGAAATTAATTTCACGATTTCCGCCAATTGGCGGAAATGATTTTTTCTTTCTCATGGTGGCTTGTTATAAGCTAATTGTCTGTTTTGTTGATCTGCAGAGGTCCGATTCACGCTGTTAGGGAAGCCTGTCCCATTCGCACCAAACATTTTCATGAAACAATTAGCCTTTAATCCACAGACCTAGTAACGGTGAATGATGAATCCACAATAACGGTGAATGAATGCAGTCTTCCCTAATCCTAGGTCTGTGCTTTAATCGTTGAATCTGGAAAACTAGGAAAAGCAAGCGTGCGTTGGTTTGTTGCGAAATTCAAGGCTACTGAGTGGAAAATGATTATTGTGTACTACAATTGCTGTTTTTTTGAGAGTCCCTCCGATTCAGTGAAGCTTATGGTAAGCATCTTGGGAACAATCGTGTATATGTTGAATAAAGAAACGGTATCAAGTGATGATTGTGCTGATGCTCGCACCCTGATAAAAATGTTGTATGATATGATGATTGAAATTTTCGGAAGAGGCATACAATCTTACTCGCTACATGCGTTGAAACATCTTCCTGACCAGGTGATGCAATTCGGTGCATTATGGGCCACCTCCGCATCTGTATTTGAGAGTAGCTTCCATCAGTTGAAACGCACATTAACTGGCACTCGGAATGAGGGTGGGTTGATGGTGAAACGCTTCTTATTGAAGCAGATTCTAGAAGCCCATCACTCAAACCACCAGTCATCGGTGGTGCCAAACGGTATTGTTGAACTGGGTAAATCTCGAAAACTTGACGATCGGAATCATATGAACGCCACTTACAGCATTAGTTTGTCGTCCAATGCTCGAGAAATTTTTCGTTTCTGTCTTAATGGTACTGTTTTTCACTCATTGAATTATCCGAAAAGAAGAACTTCTGCATCCTTCTATGGTGTCTCCCGGGAAAGACTTTTTTTGATTATTGATCACATTATTGTGCAAAATTGCGACATATATTGCCTATGTACTGAACTTAGGAAATTGTCGTCAGTCATTGATCTAATTGATCAGGGTCACCGGGGAATTCATTTGTTGAAGCATCATTGTCCAACATACAAGGTTGAACCTGGTAGACGTATTGTAGTTCCAGCTAAGTCTTTGTTGAGTCATTTGATCGTGGTTCAGACCAATAACTGCATGTTTGTAACTCCGGTTCTGCATTCTTTTGAACACGATTAATGATATAATAACAATTGATCATGCGATTAATGATGACCCAAGTAAAATGAGGTGAATACGATTCATAATATTCATTGTTTTTTCATAGTTTTCACCCCTTGCACAGAGAAGAGCCGTGATAAAAGCTAGGGGTTACTCAAGCAGTTAAAAGTGTAGACTCAAATAGCTTAAAAGTTGAATAAACAAAAAAATACCATATCGCATTGACTTTTCTCCGTCTGAAACCTGTTCACATGCCTCTAGAAAGTGCATGTGGTTGGTTATGATATATTGACAAGCGGCTATAACCGTGGTTACTGTTAACCGGGGTTAGTGGTTGGTTACGGTTAGTCGCATTTACATTTACGGTTAACTTTTTCTGATTAATGATACTATGCTCTGACCTAATACAGTCGCCGTTTTAACTCAGTCGCTTTGTTATTGGTTCTTAGCAAATGCATTGTCTATCAAAATTCCTTCATTCATGCTCTCATGTCTTCATTGTATGTGTGAGTGACCATGTACAATGTAAGGAACACTTCTCTCACGCGGAAAAACTGTCAATTTTACTTGTTACCAAGACTAAGCATCTGGACGCGGAACGTCGGTGCAGTTATATATGCGTAAATTTTGATTTCGGCATTAAAATACATGTACCTCGGGAGAATGTTTCCTATCTTTTGCTTTTTGCTTGATTGATACATGATGATCCTCGCGCCAAAAGCTATTGATTAAGTAATTATGCCCGAATTTAAAATTTACCTCATTTTACTTAATTAAGTGTTATCTAAGTTATGATCTTGCTCGTTATTGCAGAAAATCTCTTGTTTAGTCAAAAATTATTTTCCTGAAACATGCCTTTTGGAGTCAGATGTTTACCAATGTACTGTTGTATTTTTTCCATTTTTGCGAGTGACTTCAATTTAGTGCATAAAAATTTTGTTCTACGAGATATATGTTGTTGATGTCTTGATGACTGATGACTTGACGATTGCTATGCCTGTGTGTCGATCAGCTGATGTTGATTTCTTAGTATTTATCAGCGAGATTGCGAGAAACTTTGTAAAGAGATGGTTAATTTTAGTGATGGTGTTTCGTGAAATGAAATAAACGTTTATGTTTTCCTCTGAAGACGTTGATAACATAGTGTCGTTTATGTTGATAATTGAATTGGCCAAAACAAGTCGTTGCGCCTGTACATAGAAGCTGTGTCTCAGTTAATGGCTGTGTTTGAAGAAATACAGTAGGACCTCGATATAACGTATAGCTCCTGATACGAAAATTTCATACGTAAAATATAGGAAAAAATCCAAACATGGAGAAAATGTACATAGGCCTACGTTACATCGAGGTACGTTGTATCGAGGTCCTCCTGTAGTAACTGCAGCAGCATATTCTGCTATTTTATTGGTTGTATTTTGTATTCCCTTTGTAAATTTTATATCGTGTTTTTCAAGTTATGATCTTGCTCGTTTTCGTAGAAAAGCTCATGTCGAGGTAAAGATTATTTTCCGGTATCATACCTGCTGGAGTTATATATTTACCAATGTACTGTTCTCGTCTCAATTTTTGCAAGTGCTCTCAATTAAGTGCGCCAATAAAAAAACTTTATCTATTACAGAGTTGCTCTTGAAAATCGTACCATCTAGTCTATATTGTGAAAAATGAGTATGAAATGAAATTTAAGTGATTTTTAGATGTGATGTCGTCTTTTTTCATTTGGCTCGTGTTGCCAAAATGAAAACTTTCGCGTAATACCAATTACAGATTTGTTCATAAAAACGGACCATCCAAATTGTGACTAATTATTTTTATGCCATACAATCTTGTCGCACATGACTTCACCATACATCATTCGAAAGCTCACATTTTCAGCATTCATGTAAGCTGATATTCGTCATTATGCTTTCTGTTTGATAAGCAACTGATTTGAATAACACTTACATATTCTTACTTCTTTCATCGTAAAGATTCTAAATAGACCAAACATGAATAACTATAAGGAAAAAATGAGATTGAACACTTTGATTTTGTGATAAGTTACGACATGACTATTTATCTACCAGTTCATGATTTCGATGAGCTATACATCAAAGAAAGCTTAGAAAATGCTGCCTCTACTCCTGCATGATTTATTATCAAAGTCGCAAATTGCCATGTTAAAAAAGTACCCTTTGTAAATTGGGCAATATTTATGTTTTGACCACAGGCCAGAGAAGCACATTGCTAAATACAAGTTCATGATAGCTTATTTGAAAGCTGAGAATGCAAGCTTTCGAATGAATGGCGCCTTCATATGCGACTATGTTGGGAGGCATGAGAATCGACTGAATTTAGTGGTCCGTATTTTATGAACAACTCTATAGATATGCTGATGACTTAACGATTGTTATGCCCATATGGCGATCAGCTAATGCTGATTTATTAGTATTTATCAGTGTGAAGCTTTGTACAGAGATGGTTAATGTTCATTTATGTTGATATTTGAATTGGCGAAGTTAGTCATTGCGCCTCACGTCACATCATATGTATTGTATACAAACGCAAACTTAGGGTGAATTTTCGACCCTTATTAGGGCAACCGACGTTTTGGAGTGGCTTTTCTATTTCCGTGATTTTATCGAGTGACTGTTACGATGATGATACAAAGTAGTAACACAAACTAGAGGTAATAAGGTAATACATTAACTATGTTATATAGCATTTCTAAGCATACCGACGCTTCTCATATGTTAAGTCATCGCTTAAAACAATCTCATTAGACATTATCTATTCTCATTAGCCATACACTTGTATGGTATACCGTATGTAACATCTGTTTAGCTTTTTCAATATGGACATCAAGTACATAAACGAAACGTGAACATTTAATTGATAATTTTTCCATTTACGATTTACTGATCGATTCGGGTATATCCTCAAATTCCAATGATTATTTTATTTTTGCAGTATCTACCGTTCAAGAATATCGACTTCATTGTGGATCAAGGGATTTGTGCAAAGTACTCCCCTCTCCCTGGAACGATGTGAGATAGATTTATCTACATATTTCAGAGCGACCATACGTAAGTCGAATGAATTTTCACATGTTGATATGTTTTAATCTACTCAAACGATCATTCGATGGACATCTTTCAGAGCGAAGTTTTAAATTGCCCTAAAGTTGTCCAAGAATTGTTCGGAAGTGGACCAATCAACACTGTTCAAATTTCAGTTATGTTTGTCTTTTAACATTTATTTTAGCTTAAATGGTTTGGAAGTTATTTATAATATTTTAGTAAATATTTATTAGATTTTATTTAATACTTATAAAATTGCTTATAAATTTATAAAGCGCATAGATACTTTAAAAAGATTTATAAAAATTTATAAATACTTTACTAAAGTTTATAATTATCTTATAAATAATTTATTAAATAGTATGCAAGGACTTACAAGGATTTAGTAAATTTGATAATTTTGAAAGACTCGGGGTACACATTTCCTAAATTTGTTAAATTTCCAAAACGTTTGTTAAACTATTCAAATCTTATAAATTTTCCAAGTAAATACCAAATATTTGGTAAAGTTGATAAGTTTTTTTCTCGGGTAATCGGGTACTCGGAGAGCGAGCATTTTCTGAGCTCTCTTTTAATATATCTATACTGGTCATCAAAATCGGTGAACTAATAAAAAATTCGTGATATCATGAAATGTCCAAGCAACCCACTTCAAGTGTGATAATGAGGTCTACAGGATGACAACTTGTCGACCATCGGATCGCCATTGTCTTCCTGCCTGGCGTCAAGCTTCATGCAGGAGCTCGAAGAAAAGATGCTGAGGGATTCTCCAGTGATGGTGCCGCTGTGGAGACGGTATGTCGATGACACGCTGGCGATAGTGAAGAAGGGCAATGAAGATGTCTTCTTGAAGTACCTGAACAGTGTTCACACCCAGCATCAGGTTCACGTGCGAGACGGAAGTCGAAGGTGTGATACCGTTTCTGGATATCAAGGTACAACGGGATCCGGACGGCATGCTGATGACCTCTGTGTACAGAAAGCCCACTGCAAGTGATCGGTATTTGGACTATGACTCGGCACATTGTTCGCAAGTGAATTTGGGTGTCATCTCATGTTTGAGAAGGCGTGCAGAGTCAATCTGTGAAGGTGTGCAGCTACAGGAGGAGAAGAAGAAATTGAGGAACATCTTTATGAAGAATGGATACCCTGAGCGTGTAGTGAGGAACAGGCTGTACAAAGACCGTCCGAGACAGAGGAAAGAAGATGAAGCTCCGATTCTACGAGTGCCCTACTTACCTGGAGTTCATTCAAGAGGTGGCAACGAAGATTGGTCTGAAGGTGCGGTGCTCGAGATCCCAGACTCTTGGCGATGCGGTGAGTCATCCAAAGTTGGACAAAGTGGATATCATGGACCGAGGAGGGGTGATTTACAGGTAGAAGTGTGGAGAATGTGACAAGTGCTACGTGGGTGAGACATCTCGAAGAGCAAGGGAGAGGAAGAAAGAACACGAGAAGGATACGAGCGAGATGAACACAAGGTCTGCAATCAGTGAGCACTGTCATAAGATGAATCATCGTCCTGCATTCGACACATTCGAGGTCATAGGAATTGAAGTGAACTGGAGACGGAGGAGGATAAAAGAAGGTTTTCATATCCTCAGCAACGACACTTTCAACCGAGACTGTGGAGTTGCAGTGGACCGCGTGTGGAAGTCTCTCTATCGGTGACTGCTTCGTTCTGTACTTATGCATTTCGTGTTTTATGTATTTACTTTTATTGTTCTGTAGCCAGTACTATCCTAATGCGTTTAAGTTTGTTGATAGAGTGTAGTGGACAGTAGCGTGGCTTAATTGTGACCTTGGCGTCAGTAGAGTGGCGTGTTTTTAAGTAATTTGTGTTTAACGGTGATTGTGCATGTTTGCCAGCTTGTCTTGTTCACTCTCAACTTGTCGTGCCTGAGGAAGGGTGGATCACTCGAAAGCTTGCCAATAAAGAAATTTCGAAGAGAACTATACCACTGAAGAATTTTTTACTTTATGCTAACTTCGTTCTCGAGAAGAAGGAACAATGTATCATGAAGTTATCACAAAATCATGATTCTTGTGATGAAAATGCTATATTCTCACTTTTTCATCAAAAGTTGAGATGTAAGGAGTGCGAGCATGTAAGTTTTATTGAAATATACTCAACAGTTCTTTTTCAAACTTTTTAAACATTTTTTCTCGCCGGTTAAGTACACAAACAGCATGCAAGGTGAACGAAGGTTCAAAACAAAACAATCATGTCTTTGTTCTCACTGCGACTGCAGATTGTCTACCTTGTATGTTTGTGTATTTTAGCGGGCATGAGAAAAACTGTTGCAAATGTTTGAAAAAGAACGATTGAATTTATTTGAATAAAACTTTCATATTCACATTTTTACATCACAAGGATTCTGAAGATACCAAACATGAACATTTTTGATGTCATTTTCAGTCAAAAGAGTCATGAAACTTAATAATATCACTAGCTTCTTCCTATTTTACCGATTTTGATGACCAGTATATCAAAAAAGAGTTCAGAAAATGCTCGTTCTCCTCGTGCCTGAATAATTATCATACTCAAATGCCTTCTGACTGAAACATTGCGATTTCTTAATTAAGCGATTTTCATATTTTGAGCACTGCTCATCAAATAAAATAACGGTCACAGTTCATTTTAAAGCTGAGAATACAAGCTCTCCGCTGATGCATGGCACGTTGATGTGCAGCACGACTGGAAGACATGAGAATCGATTGAATTTCAGAGAAATTTAGGTGGTCCGTTTTTATGATGAGCTCTGTAGTAATTCTATGATTCAGCATATCTACTATAAGAAAAAGTATTATATTTCTTAGATTTTTAATGGTGTAATGTACGCTATCAGTTTCTAATAAATGAAACACCATGTTGAAACATTAACTTTATTTCGAAAGATACGAACAGTACATATACATTAGAAAAACGTAGGAAAATGTAGATAAAAGCATCAAGAAGTCCGCGGACACGAGTTCTTATGGGATCTTGTTGTAACTTCCATAATCCATTTAAGATAATGTGAAACCATTGTGAATTTTGCTGGAGGATTGCCTTGCCAGAAGGGAGATTCTGTAAACACGCCTGAAGCTATACCTGCTTGAAACGGAGGCCCAGATCCGATATCACAAACCAATGGTCCTCCACTGTCTCCCTGTAACGAGGATTTGATTATGAAACAAATAACGCACTTATAAATTCCCTACAAAATACTTACTCCGCAAATAGTAACATGCTGTCGGCGCGAAATAGCACACAGATCAGTTGTGATGTTCATAAAGGGACCGTAAAGCCATTGACAAACCGATGGGTAGAAGAGGTACATGACGGCTTTCCTCTGATGTCTTGCCGGAGCATCACCGGCTCGACGGACAAACGCTTCCCTACTTGTGCAGCCCCAACCTGACATCATGCACTTAGTTCCAACACCCACGGACTTCATGAGAGCTTCAGATGGCAATTTTACGGGTTGGATATTCTCCGTTTCACTGAAATATTAATAGGATATGTTGCACATGAACTCTATAGTACGATTGTGATAAAAGAACGTGAGCTGACCATTTATATGGATTGCTTATGTAAGATTTTTTTATCACTAATTATTGGAATGGCAATTAATTCTCTTGTCTTGAAGTTTACAGGCGTATTTATGCAGTCAGGCAATGCGATAAGTCCTGGAATCACTCGCTCGCCCCAGACAACAATGAGACCACATGCGTTTCTGACACATCTACAAAACTTCTATAAAAATACTGAGCACACATGATGAACAATAACATGAACTCTCTCATACACAAACGGAGCCGCTCTTTTGACAAAACTCGATCATCTTCTTTATCTCCAAAGCTTTTTAGGAAATCTGAAATTACAGAGGTTACTGTCGGCTTCATTTCAACTTTACTTACTTGAAATCACTCATAGCTTATCTCACATAACCTACCGTTTACTTGTTGTTATTATTCAGTCTCCCTTCTCACTTAATTACGTTCCCAAGGACAGATGCCTCTTATTACTATGTTCTTCACTGTGAAGGTTGTAATATCAAATGTTCTTTTTATCTTATTGACTTCCGAATCGAACTAATAATCATGTACAAAGACGGTGGTTCGACCGTATGCAAATGGATCAGAACATCCGAAAATATTCGTTGGTACGTCGATTTGAGCATCCATCCGTTGAGTAAATTGATGAGTGGCAATCATACATTCGCCTCATTTCTTCACAGTCTCATCCACAAAGTGACTATTCTGGAAGTAAGCTGAAAAAGTGGCTTCTCGAAATGAAGGCAAAATACCGCTGATCGCAGCCATTGCAAAAGACAATCTATCAGTGTTGCTTTCAAGTGATGATGTAAAGAAATCTTTCAGCACACAATCTCGTCGCCATTGATCGTCGAACTGGACAATCTACTGAGTATCTTAAAACGTCTTCTTTTTATATACAACAAGATATAAGAAAATAATTAGCTCTATGGATATCCCTCCAAAGACTTCTTCTAAATGCGTGTGTACTGTAGAATATACAATTGTAATTTTATTTTTTTCAACAAAATAGCAATCAATATCATTCTTATGCATGACAACATGCACTGTTTCAAATTTGAGTAATAGGTGATGCATAGGAATGGATCTTCTCAGCTTAAGAGAATTCGAATTATTTAAAATGATGACTCATCAGACTTTAATAAGCAGATTCAATTAACAAAGATTTATTAATCAAATTAACAATTCTATATTTGCTCTAAAGATTTCACTAGCAGGTTTGCATGTATTGCATGAATGTACCCAAGTTGTGAATTATTTCCGGAATTTCATTTAAAAAGTACTTGTGTATCTATGCAAGCTTGTGCGCTGAAAGCTTCATCATGAAATAACAAGTAGATATGAAACAATAGTCAAATGCCAGTATGTCACTCAAAATTAGAATTAATATTCTAGAGCAGCAGAAAACCGTTGTCACTGCTTCATTTATTCAGCAATCGACTGACATTTTTAAAGTCTTAATTATTAAACTACAAACCTCAATTTACGTTAACTTAAAAACAAAATTTGAAATTTGTTGTATACTTTGAATTAATATTTTCCAGCATGGTTGTCTTTTCATCAAATTTCTATTCAAGTGGCCTTACATTTGAAAGCTTCGAGGCAAATTCATCTCAAGTAGGGTTCCCAGTAAATAGATTTCAGGGGAGTAGGTTTCTGATAAGAGACTTTCTTTTATTAAAAATGTTTCCGAAAGACATTTCCGGATAGTAGGTTTCCACTTAAATACGGGTTTACTTGAAGGTTAGATGTATTGCTTGTGAACGTTATTGATGTGAACGAGCTTAAACTGAACAGAGTTTACATTTTCGTGGATGAACGCGAAGTGGACGCTGTTTAACATTTTTGTTAATTTTCTCTGGTTGCTACCTGAGTATTAAAACTATTAGCTGAAAACAAAATTACTATTGTGAAATAGATAATACCACGGCGATAATCTCACCTAAAATTCAAAGGGTTTTGCAGACGAACCAAAGCAATATCATTTTTCATGGTCTCCGGATCAAAACCTGGGTTGACGATGATTTCAGAGATTGTAAGATCATTTGCATAAAGCTGCGTTGTAGGAATGATCTTCAAATTGTATCTCCATAGTTCAGGCTCAGTCCAATGTGCATTTGTACCCACACGAGCGAGCCAAGAGTCTGTCGCTAAATCCACTTCCGTACTGCTGGAAACGTAGGAGCTTTAGGTAACATGGAGTTTCATTTGTACATGTGCGAGCAGTTGGAACCGTATTTTGAAAATGCACAAAATTAAGATAGGTTGATATAAACTTACTATACATGTGGACGATTTGCAAAAGAAGCAACATCATACTTACAAGTTAACTCTCTCTGACTTAGGCTTTTCGACCTTGGGGGACCGAACCTGTTCGTCCTCTAAAGCAGCTTTTATTCAGACAAGAAATATAGATAAACTTGAAAAATTAAATTATCTGTGAATAGTGCTTCAATCCATCATCTGTTGCAGTATCATGTCACAAAGCGTAAGTGTACTTGTTAATAACTTTTGAAAAATCAATCAATATTTCACAGTTAGTGTGAAATGAACGATTTCAACATTTATTGTTCAAAATTCTAACTTTTTTCCATTTCACGTTTATACTATCACTCATGGTTATCATAATTCAATTAATAGAAGAATTAACACGGTTATTAACTGTGGGTCTTATATATTAACACGAATATATAAGACCCACAGTTTATAAGTGGATTGCAATAAGTGAATAATCGTAGGTTTGCTAAGTGCGGGCATCAAGCGGGAATTCGGCAGCGGTAGCAATGACTTTGGATTTTCTTCCACGAATCCATCGCTTTCATTTGTGCCTCTCTAGCTATCGATTCAATACATTCCATATATCTTAAAGAAATTTCTGAAGTGCGGGTAGAGAGAAACTTTGTCACGGGTACGTGCAGGTAAGGATATTTTCGAGCATGCATGAGATGAACCACTACGAGTAGGAGTGAAAATCAGAAGTTTATCGCCGCTCCCTTCACTGGACGCATTTCTGTCGTGGGTCTATTTATTGTGCTTCAGCAGATGATATCTATACATGTACTCGTACACTGTAATAGACTATTATTCATAGAAATCAGCTTTGATATTATTCAACCTCAGATACAGTGGATTCGAACCTTCGAATGAGTGAATGATTGAGGTCATTCGTTCACTGTTGAGCGCGAGAACTGAGTGAACGAATTGAACTAAGAATTTGCCGTTCATGAACTGATGAACGAACTGAAGTTTCTTCAAATCTTATTATTCCTATTTTTTCATACATCGACAGCGCTTTTCCCTGTATCTACAATTCTACATACTTTGTAGTTTAGCTTTGAAATTTCAAAGTTTTTGATTCTAATGCCTCATTGCATAGGCATCGTAAATCTGGTAGATTTCTGTAGATCAGGTATTGTAGATTTCTGTCCATCCTTTTGATTATGAATCTTATCTTTTTCTGATACACTAATAAGGTGAGTACACCAAACTTATGTGAAAGTAAATTATTCGGAAGCAAAGTTATACTATCGCCACATAGGGTACCTTGAATAATAATTGTCAGTGAGTAAAGAAGTAGGGAAGATTGACATTTTTGAAGTGAAGTTGCGGGAAAACACTTACGGCCTTATAATCAAAAGTGGTGGAGAGCATAAACAACAGACATCATCAGTTGGGAGCCATGAATTACCGCTGGGTATTTAAAGTCCATCGCCTTGAGCATGTCACACTGTACCTCTGGCTCCCAGTTCTTCAGGGAGGCTGAAGTAGCTCCCAATTTTTCAACGCATTGAGCTGAAAGTTGGCAGTTTTTGCTACGAAGCATTTCATTTGCAGTCACCTCTACATATTTCTAAGCTACTGCATGTTCGTTGTCCTTTACGCCATCTACGTTCTTCTGAAGACAATTGTTTATTTGAAGTGTCCTACATTAAGTCACTATCTCGAGGTGGTCGAGCGCTCAGCTTCAGTGGCCCTACAGTACGGAACCGCATCCCTCGAGATATTCGAAATGCAAACAGTTCGTTGACTTTTAAGAGTTGTTGGAGTAAAATTATGATAAACAAAGTTTTCTCATAATTTTGTTACTTTATTTTTCTTGCGACTTGCATTTTTGTATACGTTGTGCGCTCTGAGCCTCTTTGGGTACAGCGCAGTATAAATACAGTCAAATAAAAATAAATAAATAAACAATAGCGACAAGTCTAAAAACAATCTTTCGGACGGAATGTTGGCCCTGGAATGGCAAGATGAATGCCAGCAAGAGGGACAAGGGCAGGGTACACAGTATTAACTATGAACTTGAATTATCTTGAATTGATTCATGAACTTGAATTATCTCATTTTCGTCACTTTTTTCTCAACATCAGGAAATGCATCAGTTATTTTACGATATAGCTGTGATTTTCAAAAAAATCAATTTTGTGGTATGCAGATAAAAAGTTTAAATATGACTTGATATAGAATTGAATAATGTTCTCCTAGTTGGATCAATTATATTGTCTGATTAAAATATTTGAAGATATGTATAGTCAGCAATTGTATTGAGGCAGTAAACAAAGTAAATTTGAAAAAAACATAATAATGACCACTTCAGATGCCATATCACTGGTCATTGTTTCCATCTATTTTGTCGTAAATAAAATAGTTATCGCATTATGAGTGATCTAGTCATTTCCATGCATAGACAGATGCATGCATGTACGGGTGCGGGCGGATACGAGTAGACTACTCAGGGGTGCGGGTACGTGAGGGCAAACTTATTACGGTAACGGGCGGCTACGGGTTGGCTACTCAGGTGTTCGAGGGGGTGCGGGTATCGAAAAATGCTCTAACTGCAGGTCACTAGTTACACCATTGCCAATTACGGTAATTGTAATTGCATTTAAGTAAATTGAAATTACAATTGCAACATAAGTCTGCCCATAATTTCATTTAATACTTGAAAATGCCTTTTTTTAGAAATTTTTCATGCAATGTCATCTTAACCCCTGAAGCTGATTCATATATGCGAAATAGTTAGTTATGCACAAAATAACACGGAGCTTTTAGCTTTTTAATTTTTAAATCAAGAGCTAATGCAATCTACGTTTCGTCGTTGACGCGGCAATATCGCACATGTGCATTTTTAGCATTTTTCGTTTTTTTCGATAATGCTTACTCCGATCTTGTGTCAAAATTTCAGCGACTGTTAAAACCTAAATCTTAAGGAAAAAGTCACTTAAAAGTTGGACCCTGGAATGTTAGCAAGAAATATTGCTTATGTGCATGCGTTCTAGCAAGTAATATCTCACATGTGCATTCTTGGTTAATATCTCACATGTATTTTAGTAAGTAATATCGCACATATGCATTCATAAAATGAATTACACCCAATTGCAGCCCTTCTTGGATTCAATTTGTATTTTAAAATATCTTAGCGACAGTAGAAGGATGTTAAAAACCACATGCTAAGATGGCTTCCATTTTCAATAAAAATTGCAATCTACAGACAGTTTTTGTTTCTCCTGAAAAGTTTGTAATTTGACCAATGACCTTGAAATCACATGTGAGACATTGTCGCGACAACGACGGCGACGGATTCCTTTTTATCGGTTAAACATATGAATGAACAGTTATGTCCTCACACTTTTTTATGAAGTATTTCAATAATTACAATAATTTTAAACACTGCTGCAACAATTCATCTAAGAATAACCAGATATTTAAATCTAGCATTGCATGATTCATTTGTTTTCAAATTCTTACTTTTCGTATTTAGAAAAACAATGCGCTGCCGTCAGTAACCAATGTTCATTCAAAATAGATCCACCACAGAATCGAACACCTTCCCTTTGAAAATATATCAATGCCACACTCCAAGGAAATTCCCCCTTTTCTGCTGGATATCCATGGACAAGACGTTTGACGCGATATGGACGGCATGCGATAGGATTCACTGTAAATGAAAATTGAAACTGATTAATTCAAGGTAAATGCAGGCCCTTTTCAAGTGACTGGATAAGTAAGGGACCATACTCAATGATCAGCTGATGATCACGTGACCAATACCCAGACAGAAAGTTCATGAGCAATGCCTGAGAGTGGCAGGATGAAAAGTAGAGTTACAAATACAAAATTTCAAATCGTCTAAATACTTAAAGCACAATTGGCATGATCACAAATGCAAGGAGCTAAATTTCAAGAGCCTCACTCAGTCTTCCTTTGCTCTTGAAATTATTTGTGGTCATGCCAATGAGCACGAGAATGAATATTCATTCGTCTAATATAACCATCATGATATATTTTAAGTCAGTTTCTCAGCATGCCTGCTGATAGTGACAAACATGCTGAAATTTTTTAATGTGTTGCCAGTGTAATCGTGAACATCGGACGATACATAAGTCTTGAAAGTTTTATCACTACTTGGAGAAAAGCGTCAACTTATGTAATCAATTAGATGATGCTACCATTAGCTGCTAGTCTCAGTGATAGAAGTGGCCGCTTTCACGCCTCTAATTTCTTCTGTCCCAACCAAATTATCGATTATATCATGAATCAATTTCCATTCATTTCATGAAGCTTATGATGTATAAACATAATAGCCTTGATAAGAATAGGTCCTCAATGGCGACTGAAATTTCAAATAAACGAATTATGATTAAGCCGGAATTACATGTCATACAACGATAAGTGAGACTACAACAAAACTGCAGGATGCGAAATAAAGAATGTGGCTAAATTTTAATGTAGCATAACGTTCTAATTATCCAACAGATTTTAACAAATAAGGTCTCATTTTGAAGCCAATACACATCAATCATTTAATCATGCAACACTTAATATTTGTAGGTACATAAAGAGATTCATGAGTTGAATCAAATATCTTTGGGAAGATATTTTACGCATGAATATCAATACCCAGAGCATCATATGGCTTTCGTCAGAAAGCAATATCAATTGCATAGTCTATGAACTATCTGCAAAATCGAATTTCAAATCTAGAATGAGAAGTAACTACAGCCGGGCCTGTAGCTCGTGATCTTTGTTCAATTTTGTCACCGAATTAAGCCACATGATGACAGAAGTATGACATTCTTTCCTTTCTTGGGACAATAAGAGAGGATTATGATCTTGTTTTCATGATCATATACCGATCGTACATCATGCCTGTCACGGTTTTCAGTGGAACGAATGTAATTTGGTATCTCCCAACTATGAGCGCGAACTGTTGCGAGGATTGTGAGATTTTTCGACAATAGAAATACAGCTAAGTCATGCGAAGTGAAAAAATTACAGTTCGCCCATGTTCCGCCCAGAGCTATAGAAAGGAATTGTCAATTCCTTAACTATGTCAAATGCCAAATTTTGGTGGACGCCCTCACTATTTCGCTTTCCGGAATATACATCCTTTCAAGGCATAGCCGGAATCGGCTTCACTTATCCAAAATGTTTTTAGTTACTGAGAGTTTGTCAAAGTATGACAGATTTGCATTAAAGTCATTGGAGCAAAATGTACCACGTTGAACCTTAACGAAAAGTTTTGATCTAGAACCGAAACCAATTGAGCTACGGACTTTATATTTGAGTATGTTTAAGGCATTATAGTATACATTGAAGTTGTGCAGTATGAATGAGAAAGATTAAAAAGTTTTTCAGAATGTTCATTTTAATGTCCGGAGGAACAAAAAGTACCACGTTGAACTTTTAACATTATTTATATATTATATGCCTTATTTATCTTATATCACATACATGTATACAGACCAATTCTCAATTGATCCTTCTCTTCTTATTGACAAGTTTGCAGAAAATAGTAGGCGCTTGGGCTTCGACCTCATTCGTGACTTTCGACCAGTACTTCAATTTTTAGTTAATATAGTGTTATAAATCAAAGCCAAAACATCTTCACTTTCATACAAACTGTATTTCTTTACTAAGTGAGCATTGATAATTAATAGCCACAAATTTGGACGAGAAACTAACAAGTATTGATGCTGAAGCATGTATATATCACCACAAGATTCCATTACGAGTGTTAATTTCTGACCCTTAATACTCGAGTCAAGCGGTAATGTTTATTTTAGATTATTTCTGAATTGATCTTAAAAATATAAGGGGGCGGTCCCCCAACTGTCCACCCCTTCGGTACGCTGATGAGCAAGATGCCAATCTGCTAATTTTATCTTCAGGCCTACTGCTGCTTACCGCATGCCTTTTACAAATTATTACACCAACTTGAAATATTGAGGCATTAGAAAGCCATCGCAATGTGTAATTCAGATTGCACGAGAGTGATATTTTGTCAAACATATTCGGAAATTACTAGACTTTGGAACAATATAGTGTGCCCTATTGACAGTTTAATGACAACATAACATTACATCTCAAGAGGTTAGGTTTCCAATGACACCGAGAAAAGCAAAACGTTTTGCTTCCCAAAAGTTAAAAAAGGTTTCGAAATGTCAACTCCGAAGACCGTTGCATCGACCTTTAGCAGAGATAATTCTAGTTGGGGTAACCCAAGGCTAATTTGATGGCGTTGTGCTTCCTAAAATTTAGCGGATTTTTTAATGTACGATGGAATTTGATGGCTTGATCCTTCATGCGAATTTGGGAATACACCTGTCCTGGTAAAATTACGCAGTCGAAAAACCCAGTCCTTGCAGGATAAGATTCTATTTAGTTGTGATGCTAGATAATTTGAATTTCATAATATCCATGCATAAAGAGTTAGATACATGTACATGTAATTATAACATAGATAACAAGTAAAGTATAAAGAGTTCAATAAGATCGCGAATCATAGATAGTCAAAATAGTCATAGATGTCAAATTCTTGACATTCTCCCCGCGAGATAATAAAAAGAACTCAAGGTCAAGTATAAGTAATGGAAAAAATGCTATAAAATGTTTGGTTGCGAATTGTCACTTTCGTTATTCTCAAAGTCAGTTTCAAGAGGAATCAAATCTCTAACACTGCGTTTGGTTCGGTAACCTGATGCAAACTTTATGTAAAGGAAGCGAATTTCGTTGTCACTTGACTTAATCAATGACTCGATTACAGATATCTTCCACGTTACTCGAGTTGTATCTCTCACCAAACAGACTTCGCCAGACTGAGGAATTCGTTTAGCGCTACCTTTGATGGATTTAAAATGACTTTTATGAGCCTCTCGCAACTCTTGAAGGTAGCTGGTCTGCCAAATTTTCCAGAATTGGTCAAGTTTTCGTTGCATGAATTTCCATTTTGAAACCAGTGATTTATTTGTCACTGTTTCTTTTTGAAACTCTGTCGTTTTACTATTGACGTGAAATGGTGGATGCGATAATTGCAGGTTTGAAGTAATGAAATGTGCTGGAGTAAGTGTAATATACTCCTCTGGAGAGCACGAAATAGACGTTAGTGGTCTTGTGTTAATTACAGATTCGATTTGAATTAAAAGAGTAAGCAGGCTGTCTTCTCCAATTGTTGCTTTCCACAGAGTTTTCTTTAATGCTTGTTTTATCATATGTATTAGTCTCTCATAAAAGCCACCTACCCAGGGTGATTTTTCTGGAATGTATCTCCACCGAATATTATTCTTTGCAAAAAAGTTGCTAACTGGTTATCGAAATCTCTTTGAGAACTGTTCCACACATGATCTATGAGTCTATTTGACAGTTTGAATTGAGTTGCATTGTCAGTCAGAATGATTTCAGGAGTTCCTCTTCGCCCAATAAATCGTGATAAGGCTAAGATTGTTCCTTCTGCTGTTGTGGAATTTACAAGCTCCAAATGAATCGCTCTCGTAGTGAAGCAAACAAATAAGACAATCCATCTTTTTTCATGATCCTTGCCATTCTTACTTCGAATAAGTGGTGGTCCGATATAATTCAGTCCTGTGAACATGAAAGCAGGAGCTTTTCTGATTCGTTCAGCTGGAAGCTGTCCCATTTTGGATTGATTGAAAGCCTCGCCTTGAATTCTTTGGCATTGTAAGCAATGTTTGATGTATTTCTTCACCAGTGAATTTCCATGTGGCATCCAAAATTGAGTTCTAACTTTCGACAAAGTGGCCTCACTTCCGAAATGAAATGTTTTTTCGTGGGCATCTAAGACAACTAGCTTTGTAAAATAATGATCCTTGGGTAATAATATTGGAAACTTGCTATCACAATCCAAGTTTGAGTTGGCTAATCGTCCTCCGCAACGAATCACACCACTGTCAAGAAAAAGATCCAATTGACGTATGAACTTTTTCGCTTATTCTCCATTAATAACTTGATTTCTCCGGAATATTCAGCTCTCTGCACGGACAGAACCCAGTCATATAAGGCCTTTTGAATTTCTGCAGTAGTTATTACCTCATCAAATTCAGCTTTATTTCTGATGCGAGAGATAAATCTATTACAATAAGCTGTAATTTGCAATAGCTTTCGAAGAGATCCATAACGTTCGGCTTCCATGTTGTATGGGGCATCTGCTTTTGCAACTCGCTCTTGAAATGAGTTCTCAATCAATAAAGTCTTACAAATATCTTGTACTTTGAGCTCCGAATATTCACAATTCACTTGATGATTTTGAAGTTGCACATCAGACTCTACTTCGGGCTTTGATAGATTTACTGTTTCTTGACATTTTTCATCAGCTGATTGCCACACCGGCCGACTTTCCTGAGAATTTGATATCCATTGTGGGCCAGTAAACCAATTCGATGCTTGAAGTTTATCAACTGTAATTCCACTAGTTGCCAGATCTGCTGGATTCTCATTAGTATTTACATAGCCAAATTTTACGTCATTATCACGAAGAATTTCTTGTTTTCTTCTCGACACAAATTGTGTTAGATCTTTTGACGAATGGATCCAATGTAATGCAATTTGAGAATCACTCCATAAATATTTACTTGTTACAATAAGTGATAGTTCCTTTTCAACGAATCGCATAGCTCGTATTCCAATCAATATTGCAATCAATTCCAGCTGAGGTATCGTTAACTTTTGCTTTAAGGGTGCAACTCTAGCCTTTGCAAATACCAATCGGTATTCAGTTTTTCTTTGCAATGGCGTGCTTAGATATACGCAAGTTGCATACGCATCCTGACTAGCATCTGAGAAGACCAGCAGGGACACAGTGTCACCTTCAATATTGTGTAATATTCTAGGAATCGTGATGCTCGGTACTTTTTGAAATTCTGCATCGAGTAATCGCCAATCACTTTTATCTTCCTCAGACAATTCGTCATTCCAATCCACTGACTTTTTCCACAGTTTTTGCTGTAAAATTTTTCCTTTGATAGTGATGGGACTTACAAGCCCTAAAGGATCAAAAATTGAGGATAATCTTTTGAGGGTCGACCTTTTTGTAATATTTTGAAATTCCATCTGTACTGATTTGATATGTAGACTGTCTTCTCTAGTGCTCCATTTCAGACCAAGAATCTTGATAGTCTCTGATTTTATCGTGTCATCATTCGTAATTTGAGAATTGAAACCTGAGCTGTTTGATTTCCATTCACGCAGATTCATAGACGCTTTTTGAAACAATAATTTAGTTTGGTTATATTTCGTAAGCGCTTCGAACTCACTGTTAGCTCCAATAATAACGTTGTCTACGTACGTATTCCTTCTAATTTCTGGTATTAAATTCGTAAATTGTCCCTTCATTTCTGTAGAATCAAGATGATAGTTGATAACAGCTCCGAGAAGAAATGGTGAAGAAACTATCCCAAAGGGAATTCTTGTAAATCGGTAAATCTGAAGATTGTCAGTTATTCGCGGAATATTTGGATTTTGTATCCAAAGAAAACGGGTAGAATCGCGATCTTCCGGATTAAGTCCAACCTGTAGAAATGCCTTTTCTATGGCAGCACACATTGCAATTTCTGGAAGTCGGAATCTAATTAGCAATCCAGTTAGATCATTCAACATGCATGGACCAGTCAACATCAAATCATTGAGACATTTTCCTTCTCTCGTTTTCGCACTCGCATCATAGACTATTCTAACTTTAGTAGTCTCACTATCATTCTTTATAACCGGAAAATGTGGAATGTAGTGCTCAATCTTACTCATGCTGTCTTTCTCAACACCCTCGATCATATGTTGTTTCCTCTGTTTCTCGATGATGTCATTGTACAATTCAAGCTCTTTAGTTGGCTTTCCTTGTGGACACAATTTATGCAGTATACTGATCAATCTTGCTTTGGCTGTTGTGAAATTATCCGATATATTGTAATTCACTTCTTTCCATGGAAAGCTTACCGAATAACGACCATCAGTGGATTGATTCACATGTCGATTAAAGTGATCCATTGCATTATCTCTTTTAGACATCAAATCATCTTCTGGCTTAATACCTATGCAGTCCAAATCCCATAATAATTTGGTGGGATCGTCCACTCGATTGCTACAACAGAAAAATTGTGTGACTTCCAATGAATCACCGGATTCATTAATGCCTTCAGAAAGCGAATTTCCACAAAGAATATTGCTCAGAGGGGTGTGATGAACGCATAAAGATTTGTGAATAGGCGTGGAAGGAACTTTGGATCCCATGATCTCGTACCAGTGGTCTAAACCTATCAAAATATCAATGCGATTTTCTTGTTGAACTGCCGTCGGTAAATTCACCGGATTTTGCAATTTTATTCTTTGAAAGTCTCATTATCGAATTTTACCGGTTCTTGTTTGAATATTGGTGCCATTTTTTCGATGGCGTATGCATGAATTGGTAGTGTGTATCCATCAGTTCCGTGCAACACTAATCGAACAATATATGCGTCAATTGTCTCTACTTTATCCGTATTGAACCGAGAAGTTTGTAAACTGACCTTGCGTCCAAATTTTAAGTTCAGATTCTCTGCAGATCTTTTCTCTATACATGTGTATCTGGCACCTGCATCCATAAATATAAACACTTTTTCTTTCTTCATTGTTTTTTCTTGACTTGCATAACAGTCGAATGCTGCCATGATCACTCCTTCATTATTTATTCCAGAATGGAAGTAGCCATCTTGTTGTAACTTTCCTTGATTTTCATTATCATACAGGATTTCTTCAGATTGGGCGATTTTTTGATCTAACACTTTGAAATGAGAATAACAAATCGCTGAATTATGACCGATCTTCTGACAATAAAAACATTTCTTTGTCTTTTGGCATTCTTGGGATCTGTGCCCCTCCATTAAACAGTTGTAGCATCTGTTTTGTGCAGATAAAATTTGCATTCGTTTATCAATTGAGCTTATTTCCTCACAAGAATCGCTCCAATGTCCAGTCTTATCACAGAAAACGCATCGTATACCTCTTGAAAATCCAGAGTGTGAATTTGTATTGGATTGCAAGGTGGTATTAAAGCTGGCAGTGCAAGGTACACCTCGATTTCGTTCAATTCTGCTTGTTTCTGGCCTCCTTGTCTTATCGTAAAATTTGGGCTTTGAGTTGTTATAATTGATGGTTCTGTCCGTCGAATCTTTGCAATAATTATCCATCTTCAAAAACTTACACAGAAAATCAAGTAATTCTTGAGCAGTTGGTTTATGATAAATATTGTCATGAAATAATTTCAATTTATGAAATTCGCGCATCATATAGAAAGGCAATTTTTCTAGTAGCTCCGGCACATATGTATCAATAGTCGCACTTTGAATACCTTGACGACTCAGAGTGAAGATTGTGGCTCTCAAATTATCGGTAAATGTTTCCAGATTGGAAAGGTTTTCTTTTACAAAAGGCATATTGTGTAAAGTTTTCCAAAGCGTACTTTCGAAAAGTAAGGAATCTCCGTAAAAGTCTTTCAACATTTTCAGTGCTTCCGTATACACTTTTCCTTCAAATCCAAGCCCTTTGATTTTGTCATAAGCAGGTCCCTCAAGGCATCGATAGAGACAGTCCAGTTTCTGTTTGTCATTCAGATTTGGCTGTGAATCAATATTAATCTGGAAAGATTCCCAGAAATTCGTCCATTCAACCACATCTCCTCTGAACTTTGGTAATTCAATTTTGGGTAATTTCAATGTATTCTTACAAGGCGTTTTCAAGTGTAATGACTGTCCTGGAGATACTTGCTCATTGTTGTTCGAGTTAAAAGATTTTGCCAGATTAAACATATCTCTGTTCGTTTTTTCTTGAAGATTTTGTTGATTCTGTATTAGATTGCTCATCATTGACATTAATTGACTAATTTGTTGTTGTTGTTGTTGCATTATTTGAATTACCTGGTTTGACGACCTGAAATCAAGATTGGTATCTTGTGTTGCACATGCAGAACTTCTGTTTATTTCCGCAGAAGTCAACTCGCAGGCTTCATGCGATTGTGAATTAAAATTTACTTTGGTTGCTTCAATAGGTCTTTCTAAATTTCTTTGATCATCAATTTGACGTAGAATATCTTCATTACAATTGTAACTCATCATGTCGTCAATAGTGAATACCTTGTTGATGAACAACTGCTTGAGAATGTTTTCTCCTCCACAATTCTCACATACCCATGAAAAGTTTTCAATATTGCATAATTTCTCGTACAATTCTGTTGTTACAGTTCGTTCAGTTATTCGGTTCAGGCACTGTTCACACCACTACTCCTTGCATACATCACATTCGATTCCATTTGATATTTCTTGGGCACAATTACAACAGTTTGTCATCTTTGACAACCACGCTCTGCTACCAATTTGTCCTGGTAAAATTACGCAGTCCAAAAACCCAGTCCTTGCAGGATAAGATTCTATTTTGTTGTGATGCTAGATAATTTGAATTTCATAATATCCATGCATAAAGAGTTAGATACATGTACATGTAATTATAACATAGATAACAAATAGAGTATAAAGAGTTCAATAAGATCGCGAATCATAGATAGTCAAAATAGTCATAGATGTCAAATTCTTGACAACACCACTCGTAATCTTTAAAATCATTTTTTGTTCTTTTGTCACTTGTTGTCCGTTCAGTCAATGTCTGCTCGATTTCTAAAATTTCCGATAGTTTGTATAGTAAGACTTTGTAACTCCTTTGTCTTTAAAACAACGCACAATATTCAACTAATTGCATGCAAGATAACTCGCACATAGCATTATATCAATGGTACTTCTTTTCCTCCACAATGGCCATTCATTTGCAACGATTAGTCGTATTATTGACCGCATAGAGCAAGAGTGTGTAATTGCCACAAAGGCCGCGATCAGTTACCTCACTTTCTGGGTTATTTGTTTATCTCTCAGTTAAGTGTTTACTAAATCTCATTTAAGCCAAGATTTTCATTAGGAAGGGGATGATTTTAAAAAGTGGTTGCCGCAGTGCAGCAAATCCAGAGAATTCTCATAGCAGTAGTGGTACAACAGCGAAATACAAGTATTCTTCTCAGTTACTTCCAAAGCAATAAATCTGTTAAGAGTTTTGACCCTACAGCTGAAAGGATGCGCAACGATTTCGAATTGAAGAATTAACAGAACTGATTAGTTTCATGGTTTCGACTGAACATCAGCCTCCAGCACTTTGCATATGAGAGAATATTAATTATATATTTCATAGAATTTTTCAAGACGCATCTTAGAGGCGTAAAGAAACTATGAATGTGTTGTGAAACACTGTTGTTATGCATGCAATGTTATGCATATGTCGACAAGAATGCACCAAATAGCATCTGGAACCTTTCTTCTGATTACAGAAACAAATATTTGCATCGCCTATCATTTAAATACAAAAACGGAAAGACAGTCATTTCCGTTCAATCATAACCTTTGAACAGGGCATAAAATTGATACGATTAAGATAATATACCGGTTTTCATTCTAATAGCCTTGTCATGGTACATTTAGTCTAGTTCATAATTTCTCTTCAACACTAAAGGTCATAAGGTGCTAACTGTCGATTTAACCATTTGACATACTTTTACTAATAGTAAATTCTACATAACTTAACATAAAAGAGATATGATTGATTGACGACTTCATTCTCTGATCCCTGATGTTAAACAATTTCGGTCAGACGTTAGCGTTTCATTTGCGTGCATGAACAGATTCATTAAGTATCATTTTCCGCATTTAACGGATAAATGATTTTGTGTGAACTTTTAAATGAATGCCGAAATCGTTGAATCGGTGATAAGGTATCAACTAGTGCAATATTAAGTTAATTACCACAAATTCAGGGTTGCCACCGAGTTTTCAAAAAGTGAATTAGGGACCTACTTTTCTCGAAAAATATAGCAAAAAAACGTCACCCCAAGTCAATACTATAACTTCAACAAACTTTTCTTTGAGATATTTTCTTAGAATCTTTAAGTGTTCTCGCAACTATCGTGTTTGGCCGTTTGCGAACGAGGATTGTAAATTATTTTATTTTATTTCGGTCATTATAAAAGAAGGAGAGAAACTCAAAAATTGTTTTCACAATGTCTCTGACCCCCCTCACCTCTCTGACACCCTCCTGTTCCTGACCATCAATTGGATCGCAACTATCAATATTTCTCCATCTCACATTTTCACAATTGTTATTCAGATGTCAAGACGACGATTTCTTAAAGAGCTAACGATGGAGAACTAGACACATGTGAGACTTTTGTGAGAAATTTGAATTCATAGCAGTGATGGTCTTTTGACTACATAATATCATGAAAAGGACGGTTTTGATCTCCCTGTTGCTTTGTTGACATTTCCAGACAGTCCGGTGCCTAATAGTATGGGAAGTTTTACGTCATTGTCGCTTTTGTTCTTATCATCCAGATCTAATCGAATGAATAAACGATACACTTTCTGTAGCAATGGATACTGTAAATCCAAAATAAAATATTGCACCGGTACTGGAAAAATTCTATGCAGTCACAACAATGGTTTATTTAAGTTATTAACCGATGTGCAATTAAGAGATCAGTACACTAAAAAGTTTACAACGCCTGTCAATCATGATTAAGTTTGTCATTTATCAAATGATTCTTTTTGTCAAGTAAATTACTTTTAAATGAAGAAAGTCTAAGTCAGATACATTGTTAGTATTGCTAGATGTTCATACTTTCAACAAAGCCGGGTTCAACTCACAATAGGCAAACATTATGGTTTCGGACAAATAGTATGGTGGCTCGATATGTTTGCTGCTGAGCGCAAGCAAAGTAAACTAAGTGTTGAAATTAAATCAGGGTTCCTACAAAATCTCAGTCGCAATTTTCGAGGGCTGTTGAGAGCAACAGTTTGTCAATTCTTGAGAGTTTGTCCGAACCCTGTCAAATATTAGACAGAAATAGAAACTTCAACCGAGTAATTTCTACTTTCTGATGATGGTTTCTTAATACTAGCATATTCAGAAGCAGTGTAATACACATCCTTATGTGGATGGTTATGACATTAGAAGCAAAATTGTATGCACACACATTTCTAGCATCATTTGGACCATTTTCACTTAAATAAAGCTCCTGAAAAGAACATTTTTGTCGGATTATAAAGCATTTTAAAACACGTGTCAACCCTGCACCAAATACTCTACAATTCTACCAAGATAAGACACCTTATCGTAAGCGAACCAGAAAGTGAAAAAATGCATCGGGAAAATAGCTTTAGTTGTGGAATCTTTAACAGAAATATGGTCATGCTACTACATTTGCGGTTATGGGAAATATCTCTTTAACGATGATATCCAGGCAGCAAACAGCTAAATGTGAAAAGTGTCGGCATGGCAGGTGCGATTTCTCTGATCGGACAGGCCCAGAAGGACGATCGGTGCCGATAAATTGGCGACCGGTTGCATCACATGATTCATGATCAGCGATGTGAAATAAATCAATGAATAAATATATGAATGTGCGCATCAAAAATCATTCTTATATGATTAGAGAATTATGACAACGCGATGTTTGTCAATGAATTCTTTATAAAGTGTTTTCGCCTTTCGCCAGTAGCCTATATATATATTTCCATCCTGCTTGAAGCACATGACCATTTCGACAGTGGATTGCCCATTCATTATCATTGACCGCTGAGATCGGGTAGGGATTCCAAATCCCAATCCCTAGATTGAAAGTTTAGCAAAATTATTTGATTTTTTCGAGGAATCAAAACAAATCGGATAGTTAAAATACCGGGATAAAGATCTGCATGCAAATTCAGCAAAATAGACAAAACGTGACAACTACTTCAAACGAAGATAAATCTCCCTTACACGCCTGACTGTAGGGTAAATTTTCTCTCTTGATTCACGTAGTGCTTCAATCAACTCATCAAAAAATGCGAATGTTATTTTTTAAACAACACACACAAAATAACTTATTGACTATTAATGATGAAACTAGCTGACTGCAGCATGTTTTCATGCCGCCCTATTGGTGGGCACTTTTTAATTGCTACAAACAATGAGTAGTTACATATTTCAATGAAATGGCGTGGCTCTGGCATTCTGTCATTACCGAATCCCGATCTCAAAATATCGGCTATAAAAACTTTCAACTTGATTAAACCCCACTCTTCGCAAAGCATTCATTCTTGATTTAAATGCCATGCTAAATAGCTTCATTGCATCACTGTACGAGTTTTTTCCATGAAAATCACGAGCATATTATCAAATTCATAAGGTATCACAGAGCTGCCAAAGCATGGAAGTCATTTTGGCGGAATATTTGTTTCATCAAAATGTCGAATATATAGTTGGGTGATCAGTCTTGAATCTATTTTTTCACTGGACATGTTCGATGGAAATACATGCAATTGAAACAAGCAAATCTTGAATCTTTTCACAGGAATTTAGCAACAATCTACTTACGAGTAGTGCATGGATCTTGTCAAACTAAGTAGGATGACAAATCAATAGCTCTTCTGGTAACATTAGTCAAACTGAGAAACACACTGGTATTTAACTAAGTCTATCCACTGGCGCTAAATCTAAAAGGAATGGTCATACGAGATGACAGACTGAACCTGAGGAATTGAAGATGGGAATCTTTGTAGAGTGGTGTAATGTATTCCTCGAAAGTCTGCGATGGTTTGGCCGTAGAAGATCACGATCCACGAAATACGTGCTCCGAACATCCGAGGAGGCCACAAGAAGTGGATCCACAATGTGAACAAGGACCTGCGCGATTTGCCACGACCGTCGAACTTCACAGGATCGCGGTGTAGAGAAAAGCTTCTGTCCACAACATTACCATTCGACAAGACATACCGCGCAACCCTCGAATCTGGTGAAATCAGGGACGCTAAACCGGATGGCAAGTACGTACATTCCTGGGAACTGCGAGATCTGCCGTAAAGCATCTCTCTGATCCTTCGAGAATTGATCGTCCATGGGCAGACCATAGAAAAGATTTTCAAGATTACTGCTGAACACTTTGCAAAGTCTTGGCGAAATTATTCATGTGGTGGCATGAGTCGCCATCAATCTCTAAGAAGTCTGGCTGCAATTCATTCCTGATACGTGCTTCAACACCGTGGTCTCTTCCACGCATGACGTTGCATGAATCAAAAAGAACATACAAAATTGCCCCATGAAAAGTTTAAAAAATTAAGTGAGGAAATCGCAGACAAAAAAATCATCAGTCATTCATTTGACCAAAATCCCGACTATTAGAATCAATCACGTAGAATATGACATGATCAAGAGTAACAAATGGCATAAAAATATCGACTGTAGTGTGAAAAAACTGATTATGACCTGAATATAAACTGTCTGAATTTGCTTGCATTGCAGTTATACAGTCATCCCTTTATCCACTACATCTTTTTATAACATTTTTGGTCGATTTGCAAGAGTCGACTTTCCAAACCCATTTTTGGCGGATTTCCGCCAAATGGCGGAAAATTGACAGCTCTGGTATCAGTATACCTGATAAATATAATGCAACCAGGTCAAAGCGAATAAATTAAGGAAGAAGTATCGTGATCAAATTAAATTTGTGCCACCATGTCTTATTTATTCTAAATGAAGAACCGCAGCAGAACATCCGAAAGTGTCAGCTGCTGACACAGCATCAACTTCATTCCAATGCATATTGCTCTGTTCGCCTTTATGAATTTTATCGATCACGATTACATCGTTCGATTGGAGCACTTCAATGCGGATATCACGAAAATTCTGGTCAACTTCAAACGATAGTTAGGGTCAGTCAATTAAAGGAAAACGCTATCATGTATCTGCTGGACTTTCCAATATCATCAACCAATTAGGCCAAACTGATGCACTGAATTATGCAGTTACACTCAAGAATAACTCACAAACTTGATACATAATGCTTTAAGTGCTCAAAATATGCTTTATAGTTTACGTGCCCGGTGCTCAGAATCGATCAGTATCCTAGTCACATTCAAGATTATTTATGACCGCGGTGTGCTTGACTTGCTTATGCATAATCATTTTGGTTGCTCAAAATCAATTTAATAACTGAAAAATAAATAACTTAAATTATCTTTCATCGCAGAAAATCTAGCTCGTAATTGTCACGACGAGTATCTCTAGTCATGTAGTCTGTACATAGTTCAATCACTTATTGTCAAAATGGTCATAAAGGACACGGGAGGAAAGTCAAATGCAGACGACGAAGATGGGCAGAGCCGAGTTGGAGGCACTTGCTGGGCGGATGAAAAAGAGGAGTGGATAAAAATCTACCGCTCCGATCCTGGTTAATACTGAGAAAATGGAAAAGCATTTTTGGGCAAATCCAAAAAAACTCCTAATTCAGTATCTTTGGTCAATTCAGTGTCTTGAGACATGCAATGGTCTATTTTTTAGAACAATACATTGAACTTTAAGTTGATGCTAGATCCACCTAATACATGTGCATTTTAGATGCAGTTGTCATCAACTTTTGATATTGACGTGCTCAAAGTTCAAAAATGGTGCACATTCGTGTGTCTGCAGCTACGAGTACTAATTTTCAGTGTGCATATAGTCATTGTTACTATCGAGTCAGAGATTACCAAAATGTGTTAAAATGTTGTTGAAGACACGCAGTTATGCGAAATATTCTTAATTCGGAGCATGGATATCTAATTTTCAACATAATCCTGTCCACAGTTTCAAATGTCACATAACCGACGTCTACATATCAATGATGCCAATAGCTAGAAAGCTTCATTTTGAGACTCAGATGCGTGGATGCATCCACAGAATAATAGATTGTCACATCATTGTCGCTAATCAATGACATGCTGAAAAAATAAATTCTTAAGTAAAAAATCCTGCTGTAAAAAAAATGCTGAGCACAAAATGTAAAATGTCAGATAAGCGATGCCAATGTTGTAGAGATCCTGGAATATTGAACAAGATTGATCACTTTGAAATCATGTGTACTAGTAGCCCAACTTTATGCATATCTAATGACAGTAGAACTTTCAATCTCGCTATATTCTTTTCGTACTAAATTGTTTGATAATCGCACAAACTGTCCCATGACCGACGCCATCGTTTATGTGACAAGAATTCAGTGGAAAAACATTATCGCTGGCTGACTACATCATACAAATATTTCAGTTCCTCTAATGAATACATTAATCTTCATCTGTATTTTTTAAGGTGTTTCAATTGAATTGAAGGACAGAACTCGTACAGACGTAATTTTGATGCAACATTGTGTAGCGAAATTAGGATGCTCATTTAATCAGCAATGATTGTGGTATTCCGGTTAACTTTTTCATGCTTTCGCAATTCCCATCACATTTTGTGACTCAGAAGGCCTATGTTCGCATGCAAAATATAGTATGTAGGCACGTGTAGGCTCATAATACGATAATAACATTAAACTCAGCATGCATGTATAATAGTTTTACTAGCAATACCTACAACAATACCTACAACACATGTAGGCCTACAATTTTGTATTATGTAATTGATGCAAGAAATATTGCGAACTGTTGAGTGACTACACACTCAATTTTGCTTTTCCTGACCGTTGAAATCATTTTCTCATAAAGTTCAAATACGGAATCATTAATCAGATGGCATTTTCTCTTCCATTTTTACACAGGTCTAATTTTTGTACTACTTTTGCTTATTTCATTCTATCACCAGTTTCAGCATTAATATAGGCTTACTGACAAGTAAATTATCTCAATGACTTTCAATCAATTTACTGAGATACGATGCATACAGAGCACTGCTCACAACAGCAACGACATGCACAAAAAAGAATGATATTGAATCATCGGTCTTGGACAATCGGCATGCTGGCATATTAAGCCTATATGAACTTTTGATGACCATCTCAGATAATGTAATAATATTTGAGCAAGTTGAGCTGTAATATTGGAATAATATCATCTCATGTAATTCATTACATAATATTACATTGCGATTCCACGTCATTCGTTGAATGCCTGCATCGTTGTCACATAACCGACGCCATGTGTCACATAACCGACGCCACTTGTCATTTTACCGACACCATGATTTCAAACATGGTGATTTTTAACGAGTTACACACAAATGTTGTGGTTCTCACAAGATTGATCTATGAAGGAACACACATCATTTAATGTAGCATTTAATGAAATCTGGGCCAAAAATTTAATAAGACAAAAATTGCATCAAAATTAGGAGCTTTTTTTGGATTTGCCGATTTAAGTGATGCTGTGACTGTACGATCACTTGTAACTGAAAATCTGTTCAGTTTATTCTCTTTCTTTACTTTTTGAACTGATTGATATTTAGTGAACATGTAAAATACTGAAGCTGACTTACTCAAATTCAGGATCTGTGCTGCTGATAAAATGATTGAAAACACCTGAAAATATGCTTCCATTATCTTGCACTTGTCGTACACTGATCTGGTGTGCTTGCTTAGTCGGAAATCCAATCACTGGAAATTTGATTTCCTTATATTCTTAGGAGGGACCCACCCACGTGACTTAAATTCGACATGGGATGACAGGCACACCGATTTCAGATTATGTGTGCATCAATCACGGCAACAGAGGTAACGCATCATCAGAGGTAAACAAGTCTACAGCAATCCAACACAAACAGGTAGTGTTGGTTGCGACACAGAGATCGGAACGGCTATTTTAGTTTACGTGACGTGTCGACCTTCAGTGATATCACGTGACCTAACATTCAAAAGGAGCGTCTACCATTAGTTGAAGTGACACCTACACGCGAAGCTTGATAATCACATGAACCAAAGATTATCTGCGAATAGATTATGAAGAACTTCCCGTGTTGCATTTGAAATCAAAAGTATGTCAGTTTGAGAAGCTTCAGTCACCGACTGTTACGTGATTTCAACTTCTGATTCACCCATAAACACACTGACCTTCATCGCTATTTAATTGTACTGCATAGTTTTCGATAAAGACAATCTCAAAGAATAATAATATTCTACTTCATATTGAAGTCCAGAAAGAGCCGAAAAGTTAACGGATTTTTATCATTCTGGTGATAAGTTTACAAGGGGACATTACAATGAGATAAACTTCAATTGACCGTTCAAGGCCCTGTTCAGATAAGTTCGTGACATTCTTAAGTAACCATGCTTTGAAACGGCATTCATTATATTCTTAACAGGATTCCTAAACAGATCAACTTTGGTCTATTAACAAATCATTTAGGCAATAAAGATAAGATACCGAGACTCCGACATGATTTTAGGAACTATATTTATCGATTATTTTCTATCTTATCTAAGTACTCAAACACGGTAAATAAACATGTTGACCAACCTATAAGAGAAAGGGGGTTATCAACTTCAATCTAGAATATTACAATACGCAGGCCTCCCACCACTAGCGAAAAGATTTTTTTTTGTTTTTTAGGATTATATTTTCAATTCAAGCGCACTAAATTTCATAAAATGTACGTCATCTGTCTACATTAGTTTCAATTCACTATTATCAATCTGCAATAGGGAAAAATCTGATTTAATGGAAAAGGCTCCTAAATTTTTCATTGCATTGTACATGTCATGGCCAGCGATCGTGATTAGACTTTTAGTGCTCAACTGAATTCATGTTTAGCGCTTCTTTTTATAGATAGACCTACATAGAAATAATGTTCGGCAGTGGTGGCTTGTATATTGCGCCACCAACAAAAGCAGTGAGAGTACTGAACTCTCGTCATTTATTTTTCCTAGGGATCATAATCCCAGGATCACGGAATTGATGTCATTTTGGGAAAGTCAGAATTCGGGATTCTGTCTACCTGGATGTACCAAATGTTACAAGCCGCCACCGATTTTTGGTATTTCTTCCTAACTCTGACACAGTAACTATTACATGACCTATTCAGATAAAAGATACGAAAAACAATGTTTATGTTTATGAATGTTATAAATATATATTTATATGCCTGTAACAGCGTATGTCCATGAAAGAAAAAATTAGATTTCATAATAAAGCTATGTATTGAGTTTGATTCCAACGTTATTGTTACGATACCAACAAAATAATTCTTGCCATTAGAGTTCGATTATTCTTCTATAATCTATAACTGCATTCTGTCCTTTGGCCTGAGACTTCTGTTTGATCATCTGCAGTTTTCGCTTCTTTAGAGTCTCTATTTCCCCTGTAAGCTGGCGTTTTCTTTTGCAATCCCATTTTGGCATTTTTGAACTGGCACGTTGAATAGCCACTTGGTCCAAAGGTTTCATCAGCAGTTCTTGCAACCCTTTGTTGCTCTCATTGACAGTTTCCTCTGCTACTTCAATACCTTTTGCCTTCAGAAGAATTTCAGCATCAATCTCAATGGCCGATGACTTTTGTGATACACAATCACCGTCACTGACTGATTTGTTTGTCATGAGATTTCAGCCTTCTCTTTAACTGTGAATCGCTTTCATCTTGCCTGACACTTGCCAATAAAGATCGATTGATAGGAAAATTCTTCAGTCCACCGACGCGGAGCAAACTATCTTTGACTTGTCTGATAGCTACCAAAGTATCGTCCGATAAGATGGAGCCGTGTGACTGAAGAATAGCTCTGTTGATTGAGAAGCCCTTTTCTGGCCCGGAATTGCCATGACTCAATGTCAAGACACATTTGATGAGAGCTTCCACTTGAGGAAACTTCCGAGTTCCACTTTCATCCTCGATGCGGAAAACTCTTCCGGAAATTGTCAACCCTCAATGGTTTTGAGTTACTTTCTGCTGGTAGAAGATCTACCCAACTTTGTTCCACTTCTTTCCAATATGATGTTTGAGGACGATTCATTCATGATGCGTTGTCATTACCCATGACAAACCATTCTTTAAGAAAAGATTCCATCTGATACAGGCGCCACTGTTGGCGCACCATGTCACATATTGTCTTCAGAAGAGGCACTCGAATTAACAGCAAACACCTTTTGAAGATGATTCTTCATACGAGTTGCTGCAAGAGCAAATCTTGAGATGGCTGGTAATGACTACGAATCAAGCTGTTTATTGGGATGCAAGCACTGTGCATCTTTGAGAAGTGTGTTCTTCAGAGGTAGGTTGTCTTGTAGATACTTGGTTGCCGTTCTGAAGAATTGCAAACAGTTGCGGCGGAATACTTCTTCTTTTTCTTCAGATATATCCTCCTCATGCAACAGGCTTTTCGATCTGTTACCGTCATCAATCCTCGATAATTTAGCGCTTCTTTTTTGTAACATCGATTCTGGCAAGTTTATCACCATCTAAAAACGATTCATTGTCAGATGAAGTGATTGTTTGTCTCTTCATAGACTGAGACATAACGTCGTGGAGGAGTTTTGTCATGCTGGTGAACACTGTGTGAATCATGGGTTCATCTCGCTGCAGTTTCAACAGATAGCCTACGCTTCAAAATCAGTTGCAATAAAAGCAACGAAATAGATTTTCACTTTCGAAATGGGATCCCTGAGGGCTTTAGAAATCCTCTTATGCTCGTACATTGACGTTTCTTCGATTTCCCGTTTGAAATTTTTCTGGGTTGGCAAAAACTTTAAGAAATACTCTTTCAAGTTGCTCCATTGCTCGAGTAGTCGTAAGCATGTCCTACGCATTGACGATAGCACGATATGATAAAGATCACTGAGAACACGTGACTTGACAGAAGAAATTTTCATTAAAATTTTCGATCACTTATCAAGGAAGATCTAAATATATTTCAGTACTGAAGATAATAGAATTTAGGTTTTTTACTTTTTTTCGGAAGAAGTCCTTTTTATGTGAAGAATTTAGGAAATAATTCTGTTATTTAGGTTGAGTGGGAGGCCTGAATACGGCCTGTACTTTGTAGCCTTTATTTGATTGTCTAATTGTTCTTACAAGACAGTAGGGAGAAAGAGGACCAAAACACAACTTCAAAAATTTCAAAATGTTGACTTAACTTTTGATTATGTGATCATGATTTCTACTACCTATATACTACACACCTCAGAAAAGGCGTCTTTGAACGTTTTTCTTTGATTTCTTTTGAAAGGATTCATTTTTTGGAAAAAACGGAAAATGTTCATAGTTTGTGAGGTTTTATGACTTCATAGGAGGGCATTCCATTTGATTTAACAACAATGAATTTTATTCGACGAAGTCTTAATTTGTAGCTGATTTTCACTTTTTTTGATCGAATCGTCAGCATCGTTTTTATCTGCCATGATGAGTGAAACAAAGTTAACTGGATATCGCTATCTGAATTTTGACAGGTAATTTTAGAGAATAGACCTAAACTGCACGTACAGATCCGGAGCAAATACTTAAGGGGCAAACTGAATTGTGGAAACAAATTGTGCAACATTGTTATTGATATTCCTCAATGACAATCCATTAATCGACACATGGTTAAATTTGATTATATCGACAGTTAAGATATTATTACAAATTAATGTATTAGAACTTCAGGAACGCATCTATGTCTGCAGTAAATAACACCGATAAGCAGTTAACTTTCAAAGGTGCAACAGAAGATGGTGGATGGCTTCTGATTGCCTCAAGCTGACAGATATAGAAGTGTAAAGTGAGTCGCCGAATTTTGCAATGTATTTTCCCGATCAGTGAAAATCAGTCAACTCCTGAAAGTGCCACTTGACTGCTAAGAGCTTGGTTATTGATTAACATAGGGGATGTAGTTTCACTGAATAGTAATTCGCATTCTTTGTTTTGAGTTGCAGTGTCTGGAGCCGATACATAACTGTCGGGTAAATTAACATTGCTGTCGATACCAAAAAGCATTTTTTCAACAAGATACTTATTAAATACGGTACCTTGTGTCTTTAATTATGCCTACCGCTTGCAGTTTCACAGTATATTGTCTTCACAAGATTAGAATGCATCCATACATGAATTATTGACTTTATTTAGACTAAAGGTGAAAAAGGCGGGTAGTATCGACAGTCAAAAAAACAACCTTAGGGCTCTCATGGTTGTAAAAATTTCTTAGTTTTGATATGAATTATTATATCCAAGCAATCTCTTCTTTCGTGAATCTATTAATCCATCGGCTTTATTTGCGATTCCAGGTAAGATGTGTTGCCCAGGTGCACAGGCGTGCCCTGAAATTTAGTGCGTCGAGATATGAGAAGGAAATAATACACGTACACGCAGATCACCAATAACTGGATTCCCTACACTAACCATTTATAACTTTGTATAGAAACGTAATTTTTTCTTATCTCCACGAGTCTCTGAGATGCATCCGCATCCTAAAGGGGGGGACTTCCCACCTTGCTATCTAGAATATCATGATAGATCATGATAGATTCATAGAATATCATGATCAAATGAAAATTCACAGGCTAAGCAATTTAGTGTATGACATTTCCAATTGTGGGACTTTTATATTATATTGATTGAAATGTGCCATTAGTAGGGTTGCCGTGGGTATGAGGATTCTGTGGGTATAACCATGGGTAAGGGGTGGGCATGTGTGCTGGGGATTGTCATGATTTTTGATATTCACTTGAAGCAAACAAAACTGACATTAAATCACAGAATAAATTTTGACTTTGAATTTGTCAAACAGCTTACTATCTCGCCGCTTAAATTCTATGAAATATCTGTGCTGATTTCACATCTCCGACATATTGACAATGATCTTGAATGACTAATAATAACGTCAGTGTGTGAAGGACGTCTGAAGGGGAAGAACGCTACAAGCAGGTTCTAGTGCAGAATTGAATGGAGGCTGATTCGCACACCGCTTTATTACCGGTATAATCGTCGGTAAATCATGAAGTATACGCTGGTAAATCACTTATATGTAAATCAAATCACTTTGATTCATAATGATTATGTGATGTAATTATACGTGATACATGAGATTAATCATGGACCTTTATTTTGAAACTTATCTCGATATAAAAGAGGTCCTGATAAACATCTCTTCTACACTTAGGTACATAAAACATATGATGATACATGGGTCATTCCACTGAAAACTTGAAATTTTATGTCCTAATTTCGACTAGGCCAACACTGGATTATCAAAATAGAGGATGCTTGTAGTGTAACAAGATTATAGGCGCGCACGAAGTTCTGAACTCTTTTCAATGTATAGAGGCACATCAAATTTCTCAGCAAATCCGATGCATGAGAAAACTTCGATGATCTGAAAGTAAAGTAGGGTGATATTATTATGCTGAAAAGTTTCAACAAACGCTCGTTTGTGGTTGTGGCATATAGTAAAAGAGCCTACATGAATTCGTCTTGTCCCTGCGATTTGGTGTCAGTGGCGCAGGCAGGCTAAACCGATGCGGTTCGACTCCTATCATCATCTTCTCGTGTCTAATTTAGCACCAATCACGATTTTGCCTGAATTCGGGGAGTGTAGAGCTATAGTCATCCATTTAAGCTCAAATTCATCTTCTATCCTGCAACACGCATTTCAATGTTCATAGCACACACTTATTCCTAATCCGTGGTGCGACGGACGACATCACAAGAGAATGGCTTCAATTTCTAATTTAGCCAAAAGTTTTGAGAACCCAACATTTATACCCGGACTAAAAAATGCAGCAGTCGTTTTGACTGAATTTCGTTTCAACCAATACACTGACTGAGCTAAAAGCGACTTTCTAAATGTCGTCTGTGGTGTAGGAGTCATTAGCATTGACATTGGTCAGTGAAGGTGCAACGAAAAGTTTCATTGCATCAACGGCATCCAGTTACACTCCTGACAGGTCGTCCAAAAGATTTTATAACTTTCGTGGTTTCATATTTTTCTGCTGTTCCTATTTGTATGTACACTGCACAGTGCATGACTCGTATAACGAGTATTCGATATCTGCCTTCTCAACAATAATTCATAGTTAACCCTCACAAACCTGAGCTTTTTCACACCCTCTGAGACCTGAGGGGGATGGTCCAGTGGACCCCTTTTACAAATTCTTAGTTTACATACTTAAATCGATATCAAATCATTAGAAAAGCTGATTTTAAGTAAAGCTATGATATTTGCGTGTAGCAAGTCAATATAACTAATCCTTTGAGTGTCTTTCAGCCTTCTCAGTAAACACATGCGAAAATGTGACGTTTTTGTAATTCAGTGACATTTAGCCCAATATCAGTTGTACTAAGAGTCGATTTTACGAAGTTTGCTGTCGCCATAAAACTTCAGATAGTTGATTTTAATGAAATTGATTTATTCCATGCAGCATACCCCTCACATTTGGCCATTTTTTCATATTTTTCCATACCAATCGGAATTAGGCCTAAACTAAGCCATAATTGCTGCATTTCAAGACCCTAAAAACAGCTCTGGAGATCTCAAACTCATCAATTACTGATGTGAAAACTTTGCCAACACTCTGTTTTTAGTGTTCAACTAAAATTATAATGATAACTTTCATTTTGAACTCTGAATTGTGTTGATTTGTTCAGGTATAACGCATAACGCATAACGACATTTTCAGCATAACGCACATGTACGAGCATGATGAAAACATTGAATAGATGAATTTCACTCATTATGCACCATCGTGGACATGCACAAAATTATTTTTCATCTGATAGTAAAAATTTTGTTATGGGAATTTCTACACCCTCTGAGACCTGAGGGGGGGTCCAGTGGACCCCCTTGGCGTATCTACCATACTTCTACTGATTCAATTGAAATGAAATAATAAATACAGATTCACTGTCAAAAATGATGATTTTACATGGGCATGAGTGGTTGCAATATCCTCAGCACAAAAAGTAAAATGGAAAAATATGGCTTCGCGGTCCACTATTTTTCTTTTTTTTACTGAATTTTCACCCCTAGCACAGCTATGAGCCATGAACGAAGCTAGGGGTTACTCAATGAAAAGTAACAAATTGTATTATTTTAAATAAATAAAATGAAAAAAAACAGATCTTCTAATCTGATTAAGCTGTCCCCATCAGAAACATGTTCGCGCGCCTCTTGAAAGTATCAAGATTGTATTGGTCAGGGAAAGTGGTCTGAGGAAGCTGATTCCAAAGCTGTGCCGTGCGAACAAAAAAGCTTTTCGAGCGACTCACAGTACGCGCGCGTTCTAAGCTCACATGATAGCATGTGAGTGCATTAGCTCTGCGTCTGCTTCTGGAGAAGATCTTGGGTTTAGGTACGCACTCATTTACTGCAGAGCTGCTTCTACCGAAATAGTACCTGTAGAAGAGACTGAGTGAAGCAACATCCCGTCTGACGGAGAGCGGCTGCAACTTGCCAGCAAGTTTTTCACCCATGAGATTCTTGACACGTTTCTCAACCCGTTCAAGGAGGTTAAGATACGTTTGTGGGGCGCCTGCACACAGATGACAACAATACTCCATCAGAGGACGAATAGTGGACTTGTAAAGATAGCAGACAGTCTGTGGTGGAAGATAGCTGCTGGCACGATGGAGACTACCAATGCGTTGAGCTGCCTGCTTGCTAATGGATTGGATGTACGGTTTCCATGACAAGTCTTTCGTAACCGCCAATCCGAGGAAGGAGATGGAATCTTGTTCTCTGATCCTATTATCTGACATCTTAATGCCATGATCATCATCATCTCCTTTAAGTAGTGAGTGAAGAATACTCTGAATTTTTGAAGGATTGAAGGAAACAAGCCAATTGGCGCCCCATTCTGTTAAATGATCAAAGTGAATGAGGCCCAAATCTGCATTGATAGTCATGATGAGATTGATATAGCCCTTCCGTCCCCGACGATACGTTGCCGTACCGCTTGTCCCAGTGGTCCTCTACCCTGTGTTCGTCTTGCAAAAATATTAATACCGCATTCACCTATGTAGATGATATAATCATGAACCTTACCCTCCTTTCAATTCGCCTTTAATTTCTCCAGACTCGTATAACACTTCTGGTCATAGAAATTGACAACAATAAAACCCTTAGAATGGAAATTAAGCTTCATGCAATGCACAATAACGGCACATAAATCGCACGCATTTTCACTTAGATGCACCTGCCAACGTCTGTATCATTGGGTTAGAATCAGTCACATGAGTAAATCGAAGCTTTTAATTGGTTCTTCATGCCCCAACTTAGTTCCCTCGGATGTGCCGCGACCTTGAGTCAACTTCCATTCTAGCGAACTTCAGATAAACAGTTTATTTCTATGCTTCTGGTAGTGTCTCTGTTAATGAAGAGAGTGTCAGCAAGAGCTATGAAGTCATCGCTGTTTTCATTTGCTTCAACAAGACGCCTTCGATCCACATTGGAGACACGATTTCCGGTCGGCATATTCAACATCATAAACTGAATAATCATGTTGAGTAGCCACATTCGTTTTGAATATCGAGGAGCGCAAATCGTAATGAAAGGAACAATTAGTATAATGACTGATAGAATTGAGATTTTGATTCCTAACATAGATATTGCGTTCTCCTGTGTAAACTTCAATGCTGTCAATTGGCACGCTGATTGCATAATTCAGTATCTTGCAGACATAAATTGGTAAACCTGGTGAACTGAATTTCAGTTCAGGTATCTTCATTCAGCGCTTTTGGTAGCAAGAGCGGGAAAAGCTATATATTACAGATTGCTTCATAAAAAATGGATCACCCTTAAACATCGCCTTAACTTCAACTTTGTCTAACTCCGCCAAACTTGAATGAATTTCTCTGAAATTTGGAAGATATGTCAGTTGTGCCTACTAATATCATTGTTGGAAATTTCAAGCATGAATATTGAGTTGTTTTCCTGATATAGATAGAAAAGTAGCAGATAATTTGATCTTCATTTAGCAATGTTACACAAAATCATACCTCACTCTTATAAAATTACATTTGTTTCCTTTGTTATGTAATATGCTGTTCTACAAGCCAAAAGCTATCAAGCAAAACAAAAACAAAGAAAATCGGTCAATCAGAGCCAGTATAGCACCATTATTCATCAACAATAATGTAACTGCTACATGTGATTAACTGGACTTCATGTTGCTTCATCATGCAGCACTCCTGATTGCTTTCAGCTAGAAATCTATCTCTTACCGGTTGAAAACAATACAAAGCACAAATGAACAACAACGAGATCGCATTCACAAAAGGCAAAGTAGAACTAGGGTTTTCTTTGCGCGTTTCAGATGGGCAATGAGTCATTGTCACTGGCGAAATCAATGGGATCGGGTTGTCTGGTCTGATGAGGCATCAGTCCGTCTGAAGGATAGTGATGGTCGATTGAGATTATGGATAAAGTCTGATCAGGAAATTCCGAGACATTTACATCGTCCCCGGGTACAAGGTGGTGCGACTCTACTGATTTGGGCTGGCATTTGGACCAATGGCCGCTCTGAACCTCACATACATCAAGGAACCATGAATTCTGAACGCTATGTGAATGTTTTACGAATGAACATTGGCCAAATGACAGATCAACTTGGTGATCCATCGACTTGGTTATTTATGGATGATAATGCTGATAATGTCACAGGAGTAGTAGAGACAACTTATGCAAGTCTCAATTAGGGCTTAGGACACTATCTTGGCCAGCTCGTTCTCCTGATCTGAATCCCATAGAAAATGTATGGAGTATTCTAAAACGTAACGTTCGTCGTTCACTGCTACCTACAGATGGCGTATCACAACTTACGTCACTGTTAAAAAGAGAGTGGAGAAAGTTAGATCAGTCAAAAATGAACGATATCATCGAATCAATGCCTAGACGAATTGGTAATGTCATTGACAATAAGGGTAGGGCCACAAAGTATTAGCTTCTTAAGAACCGTTACTGTATCATAGTTTATCAGATTATATAAGGACATTTAAATATATTAGGGACATGAAATAACATGAAAAATGCTTTCTGTATCATACTTATGTTTTATTTAGTCAAATTTTAGGATGATCCACTTTTTATGAAACGGACTGTATAATACCGATCTACAAGAAAAGGGACAGAAAGTCACCGTCAAAATACAGACCCATATATCTATTAAGATATATCACCAAAATGTTTGAAACTTAGTGCACATGTGGATTTTTAACTACTTATATAAAAATATGATGCTATATGATAACCAATTCGGATTTAGGAAAAAATACTCTGCTAGTCTAGCTCTCCTGAACATGATGGACAAAATTCATAAAACAAGAGTTAATGATGAAGTTGCCATAGGATTAAATCTCGACAAAAGTAAAGCTTTCGATGCTATCAACCCAGAGCTATTCATATTTATGGACATGCGACCAAAAACATTTGATATCAGGTAAAATGGATTTAATGCTTGAGCATTCCGTCATCAGAAGAGTGAATGACATACATGCATTTGAACACGTCTCATACCGGTCATAACAGAACATAGAACATCGACTTTCATGAAAACGCCATAAAGTACTAAGTCATAAGTTAAGATAATAGGTACTTCTAACAGAGTTAATTCAGTGAGTCAAAAAGTTAGAAAATCACGCCAATAGAAGAAAGAAACAAATAGATTACCAGGAGGAACCAATGTCATGTTCCACGTTGTTGCTCCTATTGCACTGTCCAATAAACCTCCTTCGCAACTCGCCCTTTCCAAGAGGAGTGACGGTCAATAACAGCTGCATTGTCGAGGTCAATCAAATGTTCGCTTTCTGCCACATGCTTAACCATTTCTGATCTCTCAACGTCTAACTCATGAATTGCGCGTGCATGTTCTTTTATTATTTCTTCCAAGCTCCATCCACTCTCGTCAACATAGATTCCAATTGTAATTTCCGCACTTAAAATTGTGAGCCACCCCGAAGGCTTTTGGAGAAACCGGGCGTTTCTGGGCTAATGAGGATCAACTGGTTGCTTTCGGTTTCATCTCCACCTTGGCCATCTATTTGAAACAATATAGAGCTATTGCGAAATTGCTAAACAAATTGAAAAAATAGGCATCCGTGGCTTTATGCGTGACTGGTCTCAGACATATCCAAAAAAGAACTTCAAACTGTAACTACTAACAACGTTCAATATAAGGGGTCGACATCTAAAACTGAGTCCCACAGGTTTCAGCACTAGGACAACCCTTATTCTTAATCTACATAAATTACATGAAAATATCAGTTATTACGGTGAGCTCCGCCATTTTGCGAATTGACATGAATTCAATTGTAAGTGACAAAGCTTTAACTAGTGCAATACATTTTCAATACATGATCTCAATACCAGGAATATTTAATACATACGTGTAGATTCATTTTTACACATCAACTGAGAAAATGAATATTGTAGAATACTCGTCCGTGCATGCTCATTCAATCAAAGCTCAAATCTCACTGCGTGTCCAAAGGTGGATGAAATGCAACAAGCTGACACTAAATGCAGATAAGTGTGAATACATTATCTTTTCCACTTTGAAACACAAATATGAAGATGAATCATATCTGAGGAGTTATCTGAGGACATGAACCTGAGGAGTTATCATCACTGTCGCAAGGTGGAATCAGGTGAGATCTGTTCAAACAAGCCTGATATAAATGTCCAAAACTGACTCCTTACTTCAGTCTGTGATCAAGCCAGTGGCGAAACGTCAGATTTATTTTATTTATTTTATCAATATAAGCGGTCGAAGACTTAAGCCTTCTCTCTTAATGGATAACCGACTGCAAAATCCGGATACACTTATGAAAGATACTATCAGAAACAAGAATTGGACATTGTATCATCGCTTGAAGGAATGTGAAAATCCGGATACACGAAGATGAATCATCCAAAAATCTGGATATTGAGGGCAGCAACTTGAAGCAAGAAAAGCATACACATATCCTTTATTAAATAAAGTTTGATGACAAATTTAAATTCAATGAGCATGTCGCGATTGTTATCAATAAATTATAAAAAATCATTCCTATTGTCTACAGACTAGGAGATCTTATGTCATTAAATATTCTTCGCATGGTTTAACTTTGCTTGCCTTTCATAAAGTATTGCTTGATAGCAGTGTGGTGCTGTTTTTCAACCGAAACCGAAGAAAATTTTCTTAACAAAAAAAAGAATGTTTGACAATTGACAATAAACTAAAGAGAACATCAATTTCACTCCCAATTAATGCGGGGGAAAAGAGTAGCATTTACAGAATTATCTGCTGGATAAAAGAAAGCGTAATGCCGAGAAGAGGCGCTCGACTGAGACTTGCATAAGATGGAGACACGAAAAAACTTGAGCTACTTCTCGAATGTTCTCAGAGTGCATCTCTATTAGCTCCCACGTCCTTGGCTTTCAACCGCCTCTTCGTCTGCATCTCGGAGATAAATTTTTCCGGCGGATTGACGATTGTTTTTTTTAGTCCCTTTACCCTCTCCATCCTCCCCAACTCCTTGGAAAAAAGGCCATTTTCATTTTCACTTTCACTATCTGTCACGTCTGAATTTGATCCCAAACTCACCGGAGATGCTTGTGTACCAGACTTGATGAAGAAAGACACCGCAGATTTTGCGGACCACTTGTGCACCTCTCGAAGACCCTGACGCCCTTGCTCTAACTGTTCTTCCGTAAGGAACACGCCAAACAGGTCGACGAAGACATCAGCCAGGAAGAGAACGGTGTCGGTGTCGTCCCTATTTCAACGACAACGAAAAACAAGAAGTCTGGTTGCTGGTTACCAAGAATTGACACATGTAAGTCATTGATCAAAACAATTCATCGACAAGTAAAACATTCACCAAAACTCCAATCCTATAAAGATGAGCAATTTATGAACATCGAAGCTATGTACCAGTACGAACGATGAACACTCGCCTACAAAATGAAGCATCTAAATAGCATGCTGTCATCTATCTATCAAAATTATGTTGAGTCAATTTACTAGACGACTCAAAAATTTTCAATTTCGGTACTGTAAAAAGTAGCTAGAACAAAACATGAGAACATTTCAAATTCCTTTTACAAAATATTTGCTTTTAAATGCCATAAAAACTCAAAATCACTAAAAGAATTCAAATGAAAGTCAAGAGCATAGCTAATTAACAATATGGATTCATTTTAGAAGCCGAAATGATGTACATGTACATGTGCATGTACGTATTTCTTACTCATTCTCGATTGCTGTGATCGATTGCCGAATAAGAATCTACAGAAGTGCTTGTTTTTGCTAATGAGATTCATATTTTATCTCGATACTTTCCTGAATAGATGTGTGCCGGTTTTTGTGTGTGTACGCAGTGTAAATGCAAGGGCTCAGATACATACCCTTGAGGCTCTACTGGTGCTTTTCTCCAAAACCCACATGAGCTGTCATCTTTGTTGCTTATGAATGCTACCTAAGGAAAGCATTTTGTAATGAAACTTTGGAGAATAAATCTATTTTCTATTCTATGTTGTTCTAAAACAATACATGTACTGTAACCTTAACATAACAAATTAATGAATTTAAGTTATGCTTCCAAGCTCGATGAACGTTGATCTGAACCAAGATCTTGTGGAAGTATCAAGACATCTTTTGGAGAAGTTATAAAACAATATACTCGACATCGCTTTATTGTGTCTCATAATCAGTCTGTAAACGAATGGATGGCGGTGATCACAGAAAACTGGAATACATCAAGCCAATCAAGAAAAATGTCGAAAAACCAGTAACTTTATACATGCATGCGATATGAAAATCTCAAAAGAAATTAAATATATTCATGTATAAAAGATGATCAGACATCAAGATCACGATCTAGGAGTAATTCATCAATTTATTGTTAGGCCAACTTTTAATATGGAGAGCCTCAAATGATTTTCTTGTATTAGCAAAGCTAGATGTAAACCACGTGATGTCGGTAAAGATGAAAATGATGGATGAATGGGATTAGTAGAAGCGGATCGTTTGCTGAAAAATTAAAATCGGTGTCATAGTAGACACATTACTCCATTGTTATCATTTGTACTATGAAAGCAGAGGTTCAATTTGTTATTTAGTGAACGTCATCGAGTTAAGGATACATATTCTGATGATGCCATTATCAGATCCTGTTCTCTTTATATGAACGCTTTATTCAAAACGGTGATCTGAACGGTTATCCAAAGTCATTTAACGAATGACCATTCACAACAAAACTGAAAAAGGAGCAAGGAATAGGGGTAATACGACAACGAAAAAATGCGCAAATATATTTTTTTCCTTTTATGGACTAGAATTTTGAAGATCACGCTGAACGAATTGTGGTGAATGACACCCAATTCAAATATGAAATGCATCTCACTTTTGTAAATAATCAATTGGAGCAAACAATTTGAGCAAAACAAACTGAAGGTTCACCAAATATTTTCCACTCTTCTTAAAAATCATCAGAAAATCAGGCTGGGAAGGGCGACTAGCACGCGGTGTTTTCCTCAAGGGTTTTTATCAAAAAATTAAAAAGCGGTCAGGGCGACCAGCATCCATCCTCAACTACCGAAGCGTGAGACATTTAAGTAAAATTGATTTCTAAACTCCACTAGTTACCATGAAGGTTTCCTCAAAGAGGACTGTCAGTCACAGCTTTCTGAATATTGCTTTGTCATTTAGACCTTAATCTTCTTCACGTTTAGTGAATTCAATCTCAATCTCGCCGCCTCTCAGTCTGGAGATCTAGAGTTCAAACTCTTTCAAATACCAAGATCTCGATTTCGAGATTACAAGTAGAGCTACTCAGGCCTAATTACAATCATTCAGTGCTATTTGTAGTTGAGATTACAATTACAACACTAAATTGAACAACATTTGGCATCCATTTAAATAATTTAGTGGGCCTACAAACACCAGAAGGTGCAGAACAATGTCCTCACAGCTCAGAGTTGATTCCTGTCATAACAAAGTCACCTGGACTCCCAGGCAAACTTGAGAATAATTATTGAAGTGCTAAAATTTTCGTGTCAATGTAAGCTATCGTCAATCCTTTTGTGTAAAAATCAAACACTTGGTAAATGATGTCACACTTCGGATTTTCACGATTGACACTTTCACACTCAATCAGGATGACTGCGTAAAAAGTTTAGGAGCTTCGCGTTCATACTCCATGATCTGCGCTAGAACAAAATTGCCTATAAGGTGCATTCCACGAGTGTGACGGACTTAACATCGCAGACTCAAATTATTCTACTGACCAAAGTATTTAACCGATTTGCTTGATATTCTAGCATGATGGCAACATATGTCCCCGTAACATCATGTGAAAGTTTGGTGCGAATCGCACCGATGGTTGCCTAGCAACCAGCAACTATGTGCGTGTGACGGACTTAACAGCAGAATTTGCATTTTTCACTTTCCTGTCTTTAGCATAAGATACCTGCCCATTCAATGATAGTTGAAAGTTCAACTGAACATATCTTATTGTTAGCACCCATATTGACATCCCCAAACCAATTTCAGGATTCTTTGGAATGTATATGAGTACACACCAAAAAAATCATGATGTGACGGACTTAACGTGATGGACTTAACATATTTTGCACCAACGGGATCTCCTCTTTTAAGTTATGTTGACGCTTTTTAATTGCTATTTAATAATGTTTTCGGTATAATGGCACGTGTCTCTTAACTGAATCCCGCTAAAAACTGTATCTCTGTTATTTACGGATGATTTTTATTGAAAAATATATTAAAAAATAAAAAAAAATAAAAATTGTAATTTAGTAAACAATTGTAATTGGCAATTAAAATGATCCTCTTTCATGGTACATGTCAGGAAATTCAAAACACTCAAATTATCCAAAAATCTGCTTTCCACTATTCACAAAGTTTCAAAAAAATAGTGTCCACGGTTGTTGACTGGTGTAGGAGCACGTATGACGCACAGTATTGAATCAGGCGAATAAAGAGTTATATCTCCAAATGCCGGCCATTTGAAATGGTTGTCCAAAGGTAAAGGCTCCATCTCACTTACCATGTAACCTTGAGAGTCATTCAACACTTCAGTGATGACTCCGGGATAATGAATCCCATCATACAAAACCTTGACCCAATCATTCATTTTGAATTGCGGTGCCGGCGTCAATGTCAATTGATCTGGAGTTATTTTTTCTGTAGAACACTCTCCGACGATGGGCCTACCTCCCAGTAATGGGTCTGCTTTATACCGGGTCTTTTGCACGATGTCTCTAAGACATCTTTGAATTTTTGTTCATAGGTTAGATGAATTTCATCTTTCGGTGCATGGACACAGTTTACTTTTGTGTCAGTTTCATCCAGAGTTGGAAAAGTCGGAATTGGAATTAATTCCGATCCGGAATTAATGCCATTTTTCGTTGGAATTGGAATTGGCAGCATTGTTCGTTTGCTTTCGACCCGATCACATTTCGTTCTTATCACGGAATTTTTAATCTCCTTTTTTAACATGGACCAATTAATCAGTTTTCATGATGTCATTTTTATCGTCGTTTTTTCTTTCATCGACAATCACGTTATTCGCACACTGAATTTCTTTCTTCTGTCAGTTTATTAATAGATTTATTCGCGTCTCATCTCTCTCTCTCTCTCTCCCTCTCCCTCTCCCTGCCTCCCATGCCATCTATGGCACCTTTGCCGTGGGAGGTATCAAAAAAGGACCACATCGCGTGGCTTTGGTCAAAATGTTCACGTGCCATTTCGAGGAATTGTTGCGATGGTCCGTCGGACCATAAATGAAATGAGCCCCTAGCCTTACAATACAATTCAAGGACTTTCCACAGAAGTACACTGATAGTGATCTTGGTCTGTTCCGTTTCATCAGTCACGAAACATAACATCTCAGCAGGTTTCCCTTCAAGGTATACAGTTACCGTGAACAACGAAATTGTGTTTTGAGCCCAATAAGATGACTGCACGGCATCCTGAGAGAAACAAGGATATTTTTCACTAAAATCACAATGGATAACGAACGACTTGTCAGTTAAGTTAGACTTAGCTAACTGATAAGCTTTGCTTTGATGACGTTTGATCAAATGATGGACAACAAACTGTTTCAAAAGATCGATGAAAATGCTCAATGCGCCAAGAACGCTGCGTGTTACCTTCATTTGCATCCGACGTTTACTTTCAGATTCATCACTTGACCACCACACGTACGATACTTCCCCATCGTCTTCGTTAGGAATTTGAATCCTAGTTGGAATTGAATGAATCTTGGAATTGTAACGGAACCTTTCCAAGAATTCAACATACAAGCACTTATATTAGCTCCGTAGCATCGGTTGCAGTAATCAGTGCAACAAGATGTTAAGTCCATCACACACCATGTTAAGTCCGTCACAATTAATGTGACGGACTTAACAAAATAAATTCCGCCATATTTCCGTTATGCCTCATTTGCAGGTATAATGCGCTTATGGCCTTTATAAGTGATATATGAAGGGCAGAACCGCTATGATTGCAACAATTAATAACAACTCTATTATGTTGTAGGCAAAAAAATAGTTCAATTTCGTGACGGACTTAACATTTATTAATCAATTATTCGCAATTAATTATATATCATAATTGCACACCCATGACAGAAATCTAGCATGTTAATATATCTTTGGGATACTAATATTCATAATATTGACAATTTAGCCAATTCCAAACGTTTTATCATAGGAAAAAATATTTTGAAAAAAATGAATAAAATTACAGAAAATTAAAATGAAAAAAATACATTTTTTTTAGATAATTTTTTCTAGCCTATAATTGATGATAAGTTATCGGATTCTAGTGTTTTGTTCATTTAGTGCATGATTGTTGGTATACAATCAAATATTTTCGTGTAACTATCGTTTTAATTTTGAATGTGGCTTTCCACTTTTTCGTGGAATGTACCATAAATGCAATACATGACAGGGACTTAAGAAGCATTGTGTCTTACAGTGGCCAATTTATGTTCTTAATTCCGTCTTTATTCATAATTGCAGAAATATTTCATTTATCGATGAATACGGATGACAGACAAGAATGCGTGATGCGATAAGAATAATGTTTCCCTAAATGTTATGCTTCATTTTCTCAAGTGAAAATATTTCTCCTAATATAAAATCTAAATACCCAGCTAGGTCAAACACAAGCTTAGGAGATGATTTAAGTTACCGGATTCTTGGCGAAAGCTGGGTGGAATAATAGAAAGTAGGTAGAATCTGCCACTTCGACAGTGATGTCAAAACAGCCTGAATAAAATAATTGAGTAAACGAAGAGTTTCAGCTACTGAGCTCTTATGGAAATATATCCTCGCATATCGCTCATGCCCATGAGCATATAACAACGTCACCGGATAAACCTAGTGTCTATATGCAAGCAAGCTCAAATGATGGATGTGGACTATTTTGGTTTGTAAGCTTAAAAAGTTTATGATAAATGTATGTTTGATTGGAAAATGTATAAAAACTAGAAATCTAATTCACAATGGCAATTTATTTATGAAACAAGTTTATTACACACTCTTTAGCAAAATTAATGTAACACAAGGAGTTTGCTATATGAAACTACAAATGTTTTTACCTTGGTTGATTAATTGAAGCCTGCAATTATAGAACAGTGAAAATGTCTTTTAGTGCATCATAAAAAGCATAAAAACTTTAGTAAGTCAGATAGCTGCATAAGGAGCCTTTAACAAGTCGAAAGATAATACTTTTCCTTGAAAATTTAGGGACCTAAAAGCTATTACCGTGTATGTCTGTTCACAATACAATACTTTTTTGTCGACATTTCTCCAAATCTCATTGAATGGTTTAACGTCACTACTCTCCCTTGCTGGGGACTTGGACGGACCGGACATAGTCAGACTTTTCTGCAGCGTTGTAGTACTTTTAGTCCGGATGCCCTTCCTGCCGACTTCCAATGACAATTTCGGGGCTTGACCTCTGAACCGAAACCACTTAACCACTGTGCCACGGAGACCACGGACTCTGAGACACGGAAACCAATCCAAATATTATTAGACATATTGTGGGACCGACTACTTCGTCCGAAAGACATGCTCTTTTTGAAATATTCCACCGCACAATGAATGGTGCAAAATCATTTCAAATTCACAATTTTTGTGTTAAGTATGAAATTGGGTAGGAAGAAGTTGATATTCCTTTGTCCACACAAGAAATGCTGTAGTTTGTTCAGCGTCTGTGCAAAAATTATTTGTCACCATTGACACAAAAATTCTATGAATCTACGCAAATATGAGAAAAAGTCCGTACTCTTGAGGCCATGATTCTTTATCATTCATGAGACGTGCCCTCTAATCTTTTTATGTATCAAATTCTCTCTGCCAATGCTGAAATATTTGTCTGGATATTCGCATTTTGACTCACACTTGCCTGATGCGGATGTTAATTATTTATCAACATGCTGCAATTACAAGTACTACTGTAAACTCACGAAAATATCATTTATGACAAATCAATTCACTTCTGATAATGATGATCACGGTTGTTGACATAATATGTAGGAATGACAAACCTGGAAAGAAGAAATAACTTGCACCGTTGAGTTGACTAACATGTTCATAATTGGAGTTAATGATCGACATCTATGTACAACACAAGTAGTATGCACAGATGAGTGATAACTACAGTTGTCAGTCATCAAGAAGACACTTCAAAGGTACAGTCATTAAACACTGCATCTTCAACAACAGATCATTCATTAACGCACTCTTCAAATGGTTTTTGATATGTGAGTGTGGGAATACTAGTCAACAGTTGATCCAATGTAACAACAAGCAAAAAATATCTAGTCTCGAATAGTCGTGATTTTGGCACTGCAATCTTGAGATCTCGAACGCCTAAAAAATGGTAGAAATCTCTAGACTGAATTCACTATTCTTACTTCATAACATTCAGTCAACTTGTGCGATGTCTAATCGAACGAAGGGCAAATACCACTAAAAAAACATTCATGCTTGATATCGAAATATTATTTAGTTTGAGCTATTTGTTGAGATCATAGGTTTTCGAGGACCCCATCCAAGGGGATCGGCAGATCCCATGGATATCCCGTGCTGGCGCCATGCTTTTGTCGCAATAACGCTGGAGTTTTCAAGTTCAGATTATAACTAGGGCTGTATGCTAGCCGCACCTGCTCGCACCGGTACACTGGGTATGATAAACGCCTTAACCGGTGCACCGAAAAGTCTTGGAAAGTTACACTGAAGCACTTATTGAGGTACGGGTGAAAAATAATTTGCTTCGCCGCGTTCTAGATCGCCGTGTAGTAGTCAATTGAAGCTTCAAAATCTTGTAGGTAGAGCTTCTATATTTCATAATCACTGCTCATATTTTCTAGAATGCAATGCCAATTGTATGGAGTACTAGATGGTCTCTACTAGAGGGTACTAGGTGGTCTACGTGGCACAGTGGTTAAGTGCTTGGCATAGCGATCTTCCGTCCAGAGATCGAGCCCCGAAAGTACCATTGGAAGTCTGCAGGAAGGGCATTCGGACTAAAAGATCACAACGCCCCAGATTTAAGTCTGACTATGTCTGCACCATCCAAACATCCAGTAAGGAACACCCAGTAAGGGGGAGTAGTGACGTTAAACCATTCATTCATCATCACTAGAAAACTTTTAGTAGTGGTAAAGAATTTGAAACCGATTTAGATCGCCATCCTTAAATTTGATATTGCGAATACTTGGAAGTGACTCTCATCATATAGGGGGTCTCAAAAGGAATCATTCGATTTCAATGGGCTATATCTGATTATTATTATAGAAGACAGCAGCTCGAAATAAGTTTTTAAATACTTGTAGATCTAACGAGTTTTATACATCACCTTTCAAGCGGTTCTGAGAATCTTCATTCTGAGACATTTTCAAAGGTCAATTTCGAGCAAGTTTTATCTGTAAAATTTACAGGTATTCGATATGAACTCCTCTCGAAGCACGGTAATTTTCGAGACGGTAGTCCAGCTCATGTCATGCTCATTGAATTGAACTGTTAGACTTTAAATTAATTGATTCTAGAAAGCGTCCGCAGTCTAGATCTAAAAGCTTGTTCTTCCATATGAAGCAAGTGAAGATCTTCTTTCACGTCTCATGTTCTTTCATCAGGAGAAAGTAAATCGTCATAACATGAGGACTTGAACATTTCTATGCAAATAAGGCAGTGGAGCTCGTCTATATACTAAAAGAGACTCACTCAACGTCAACGTGCTCTGTGCGATTTCTTTTGAATAGATGCAAACACTATATTTTATTGGAGGAAGAAGTAATCGCAGGCATCACATGTCTACAGATGCTACACAGCTGGCTTCTCTCTTAGGTTAATTCCGATTCAAGAACTCTATTTTTCAACATGATGTTGCGCCACTGCACTGTTACGGTGATTTTTGATATTCAACCAACTTTCTCAATGATGGATCGGTCGCTTGCAGATCTAGTATTACACGAATGGCAGATCACAGACCTAGTGGTTTGCAATTGATTTCTTCGTGGCAAAAGTTCACATTCCTCCACTTCCAGGAACATGCAACACTGTGGCATCGCATTGCTGAATCGATATTAACAAGTAACATGTTTTCAGACACATGACATCAGTTAGACAATAAACAAGTATATGAGTTAGATTATCTTCTCGGTGCTAGCCGTGCTTTTAAAGGTCATATATAACACTGGTAAATTTTGCTAATAAAACTTGTTCAAAACTTGTCATTCTTATAAATGTGTCCTGTTTCTCAGAATGAAGAACCACAGAACCACCTTTAAAGGTGATGCACTGAACTCGATGTCTATACAAGTATTGTAAAACTTTTTTCGATATTAGTGATTATCCAAAAAAATGTCATTTATCTTGGATCCTGATACAAGACCAACTATACTAGACGTTCCCATAGTAGGAACAGTGGGAGAATGGGTTGAATTGTATGAGAATATTTAAGAATGCAAGAATCTCCTGTGTTGTAAAAGGATTTAAGAAGCGGAAAGTCCGAACATCTATTCCGAACATCTATTCGAAAAAAATTTTATCTTCCATGAAATTTGATTTTTCGTCTGTAGTTCAAGAAATTCGCTGAATATAAAGAATTATTATAAGATGTCAGATAACCAGAGAAGATGTCTATATCATAAACACAAAGTATGAAGATGACATGCCACTGAATTGGAAGGTGAGATAATTCAATATGATTGACTGGTAGAATCATGGAAATCCGTCATCTCAAATAATGATGAGACTAAAATTCGACCGACTGAAGATAAAATCAATTTCATATTTCGAGAGCAGAAATATCTTGCTCAATATCACTGCGATGTATTACAAAATCCATACAGCATCAATTTCATGTTTTCAAGAGCGATTGAACATTTTGCCAGATTCATTCTTCAGTCTGGATTTGGTAATATCGTTAGGATATATTATCCGTTTTTTACAACCGATTAGATGCAAACTTGACACCTCTAATCAGTTGCTGCGAAAACCTTTATTAGAATAATTTGTCGTAATGTTTACAGCAGATAATTCCGGAAAATTCCGAAGCACATGTTTTCCTGTGCAGCTCAGAAAATGAGGATGACAACAACGGCTGATGATTCCAAGGCAAGCGTGTCAAATGTACCATGTTGTGGATCAACCTAATAGCACAGTGGTGCACACAAAAAATGCTTTGCATCTTATGAATTCATTTTGTAAACTGCAACTCCATACAAGTCATTGTTGTTTAAGTATTTTATATTATTTATTGAGTCCTGGGATGCTAACATGAGCACTTATTTCGCTTTTGGACGTTTTCTGTCCGAAAAACAGTCACTGTTAAAGGACGATTCTTCCTCATCTTTTGACTAAGTTGCTCGTGTCATCCTTTAAAACATTTCGTGATGCTAGCTTTTTTTCAAAAAATATTGGATTGGATCAAGAGTCTGTTTTGGAAAGAAGAAATGGAGCTTACGCTAGTGGGACTTCAAAATTCTGGAAAGACAACTTTTGTTAATGTCATTGCCGTAAGTCAGGAAATTGTTTGAACTCGTTGTTGTGTTTTTGTCAGCTGTCTCGGCGGTGAGAATTTCATATTCAGATTTTTTGAAGATATGAACACGGCTGTTATATATAATAGGCAGTTGGCATGAACAACGGTGAGCCTTTGAAATGTTGGCCTCGCGGCTATTAGGCCGAGTGCATGGACTGAGTCGGTGTAACCTTTTCCATGTCTATTATGACTGGAGATCGACTGGAGACAACAGGAGATCGGAATATATCTTGTATTTGTATTTCTTTAATAAATTAAATGATTTCCTGTGTGAGGCAATCATATTACCTTGCTATGAGGGAATCTAGACCATTCAAAGCAATGAGACTTCATTTGATGTTCGACTTATTGTTGATGATTTCCATCTTTTATTATTTATTGGGCAATCGACCCACGAGATCGGAGACAGCTGTGTAAGAATATTGACATCGTTAAATCCGTATTGTATTCTGGAAATGATTGCCGTGTTGAGAGAGACAGAAAGAATATGATCACAAGGTGATTTATTAAATAAATGATCATGTTGAATGTTTATGAAATGCTAACATATTACCAACATTACCACATTTTACCAAATCTAAAAAGCTAGTGCGAAAATTCTTCTCCAAAAAAACAACTTACACGGGAACCGTTAAATAATAAAATTCAGAATTCTTCATTCGATAATACTCACATTTTAAGACTTTACTACGAACGCATGGAGCTTTTTGTTACAAACGCACGAAATTGTCAGGGTTCACACGGTCTGTGAAATTTTGTAAAAGTTTGTGAATTTTAAAAATAAAGTTCAAGGCCTTTGAAAGTTTGTAAATGACGTGATTTTTCGGAAAAGTTTGTGAATTTTTGAAATAGCAAAGTTAAATTTGTGCAGATGATTTGCTTTTACTATTTTAAACATCACGAAGTCAGACCTTCCGGTGTCATAAAGATATAAAATTCGAATGTACGTCACAAAATCATCAGATAATCATGAAATTTGGTTTTACGAAAACTGTTACGAATATCGTGAAAGAATTTATTAGCCAAACGATACCACGTCCTTTGAATCAGGACTGTGGAAGCAATTCAAATCCAATTTTGGAATCGCGTTGTCGAAACTGGAATCATGTTCACTGCAGAAAATGCATGTCATTTTCAAAAAGTGTGGGAAAACTTGATAATTTGGACGTTGAGCAATTCATAACATCTACATGTAGGCTTCTTTTACGCTCCCTAAAATACTCGTGTATGAAGACAACGATTCTCTCGATCGAAGCAACGAGTGTGACCGGATGCCTTATGCTACGGTTTGTTTCCTGGCTTTTACTAGGTCCTAAGCCAGCCTCATTAATTTTTGGATCACTGGGAAAGGTTGAACCAGCATTTTCTCGAACATCCTCCATCAGGAAAGGAATTCTGAAGTACTATCCTGTCAACGGACCGCTGCAAATAGGTCGCAAGTAATCTTTAAAACACTTGATCATATCCTGTTGATCCATAACAAATTAGGAGTAACTGAATTCTGCGGTGAACACTCTCACATAGTGTACATTCCCACGTTTTACCAAACAATCAGGAACTGAATCAAGAATATGTGCGATGAAGTGAGGAATGAATGGAGACTTTATCAGCTTGCAATAAAGCCAACATTCCGTCGTTTCATTGCCCCTTGTCACAAAATGAATTTCGAGGAATGCCTCAAAATTCGAAAACCACAAACGATTTTGGAAATCCAAAGTACAGGTGTTCATCAAATCTAGCAAGTTGTGTGCTGATTCTTAGTCACGGTAATGTGGTCCCTGAATCAGGCTTTGCGCTGAATGAAGCCATCGTAGATGTTCACGGAGGCTGCGTGGACGAAGAGGCGCTTGTGGCGCTGAGCACAATCAAGGACTCGTGTAGTCGTGCAGGCGGATTCATGTACACCAAAGTCACCTATTCCTTGATACTTTCAGTCAAGTAATCTCCTCAAAAGTACACGCAGCATTAGAATATAAGATTGCAAGGGGCTATCGCTGGAAAGGAAGGAAGACTAGACCTGAAAAAAAGAAAGCGTGAAAATGAAATTTCCCATGACGAAATAGCAAAGAGGACGTCTAAGCGACGTACGGAGGAGAAAATTACTGATGGGAATTCGGAACTCTGAGAACAGTATACCTCCAATGCGTATTCTCGAGTGAAGTTGTGGAAAGTAAACAGTCTACGTAGTTGGCTGTCGAACATAAAAGGACCATCACTCGAGCACTTCAAGATCCAGAAAACAAAGGACAGTTTTCTGACAACATAATATGAGTCTCCAAATACAGATCTGCATCGAATCCTAAAATGTATTTGCTTTGCCTTACTATTTGAACTATCTGCTCATGCTCGCACATTACAGCAATATTAAAATGTTGCGGACAATGACGGACATCATTTAAGCGATGAAAGCTGAAACTCAGCAAAGTAAGCAACTTCCAATACAGTTAGACGCATTACGTCGAGAGCTAATGAGTTGAAGGAGGAAATGAAGAAAGGAATGATTTTTCTAAAAATTGAGACGATGCATTCTGCTGATCTAGTGGTGCTTATTCTTAAAAACTTCTACTCGTTTAATTGTTCTGTTGCAATTGAGTCGATGCTTGGGCATAGATTGTTATTAACTCTGTTGTATTATTGATACTTTTGTAAGTTTCAATTTTGTAATCAAGATCGTCTGACCAAATAATTTTGATGTAAATATTTGTTTTATAATAATTATTTTATTTCTACAGCTTTAAATGTATGTTTTTCTAACAATAAATATCTATATTAATTACCTATTCAAGAACAGGCATTTATATTGTTTGTTTTTTATATTTCCTTTACGTAATTGAGATGGGTAGATCAAATAGTCTTATATGAGTAAATATTTGTTTCATCTGCGTTTAAGCACAGTAATAAGTCCGTTGTTGTTTGTTTTTCTGTGATAAATGTCATATGCTTCAATATGTTTTGAATACACAAAGTCACACATGAACGCAGGATTTCTTACTTCAATATTTTTCTCATGATGGGTCAATATATGGAATGAATCGAGTTGTAATCAGTAGAATGCAAGCATACGTTTCAATAATAATTGGGCAAAAGTGTCTTGTAGCTTCATTGTTGGGTTCTTCTCTTGCCGAAATAGCATCTACCCCATTTCATTTGCGAATAAAATGTTTGTTAAAGTTTGTGAATTTTGCCTTCAGGAAACCGTACTAACCCTGTTTGTCCTTGTAATTTCACCGCAATATCACATTGGCCTTCTCTACGACAAACACACGAGCTTTCTAGTTTCTTTATAGTAGAATGATTGATGCTCCCCACTATTTTATCTGTAAACTTCCACTGTAAACTTGTTGAGAGAAAACTAGTGGTCAAAACGTTCTAGTGTAATAAGTTACTATGTTGCAGAAAAACCAATTGTGAAAGCAAATTCCAAAGTTTTTTTGCTGCTGCTGCTCTTTGACAAAGAATTTCGCAGCAAGACTTCAAATTTTGATGCAAAACAAGATCGACAAATCTATCGGATAGCTGTTATGATAAATAATTATAGAAAACAAGTTTGAGCGAAGTCACCTGGAATTATTAATGTTAGTGTATGTATACACAGGGTTTCCATCTAGTCCTATTCTTCCTCATGTCTTTGATAGCGACTAGTCTTCTAGTATATTAAACCATTTTTATATCAGACAAAATTATGGTCGTTCCATCAATCAGACACATCAAGTGAACTTCATTGAAATCAAATGTCTTCAAATTTTCTTCCTCTTCTTCTTCTCCTTAATCATAAGCAGTGTCGATCGTTGGTGATTCAATTCAACCCATACAGCCTAATGGCAATCAATGAGTCTCCTCCATTTTGCACCATCTTCTACTGTCCAGATATTCTAACGCATCTATGAGCTTTCAGTGATAATCTCCGCGTCGATTCCGCTCTTGATTTTTTGCCTTCCTCCAGCTGTTCTTCACGATCCAACGAAGCTTCTTACCTTCCGAACAACGAGCCATGGCCATTTGAGCTAGCCCTCCTTCGCAAGATGGATCTTATTGCTAACCCTTGATGTCCAGTTTGTTTTCATGATTTGTTTATTGCACTAAAACTCAACTCAAACGTAGTTATTTCTTCTAAGAGTTTGTGAGTGCAAAGCCTTCAGACCCATATAGCAACAGAGATAACAATTGGCTATTTAAAAGTTTATTCTTTGTCCACATTTATTCTTTTATACTTCCAGAAAGCGGTTTGGCTCTGTCGATTTTTGCCTTCACATGGAGACCTTGGTCATTGTTAAGTAACAAAGCAACAAATTGTTAAGAACTCACTAGACCTCTGAATCTGTGCTGTTAAATTCTGTTAAAATCAGTTAGAAGATTGCTAAAACGGATAGTGTTCTTGCTTGTTACAGTGAGTAACATGCTAGGATTAGGGAACAAATTACAACTTAGTGCTTCGTTTTGACGTCTTAGCAAAATCCATTTTGGTTTATTAAAGCTAAAATGACAAGTAGGCCTTAAATGATGTAATTTCTTCCCTAAACGTCTCAAGCAATCAGATCTCTAAAAACACTTCAAAATTTTTCCTTTCATCGATGAAGAGATTGTTTAAAATGATTTAAAAGTTAAATCAGTTTTTGGCCTAGTTTTAATTCTGAGTTTGTTTCTAAATCGCTCGAAAAGCTAATTTGTTCGCACGACACAGCTTTGGAATCAGCCTCCGTAAACAACTTTCCCTGACCAATACAATCTTTATACTTTCAAGAGGCGTGCGAATAGGTTTCTGATGGGGACAACTTAATCAGATTAGAAGATGTTTGTTCTGCTTTCATTTGTTTAAAATAATGTATCTTTTATTTTCACTGAATATTCCTTAGCTTCGTTCATGGCTCATAGCTGTGCGAAGGGTGAACATTATGTGAAAAAAAGTAAGTTCAGAGATTATTTGAAAAGGCTCTCTCAACGGATGCCGATGAGCAAATAACTTTTTTTGGGAATCCCGAACGCAGCACTTCTGCATTCCACCAGGGAGTGTAACATTGGCACATTAGCTCATGAGATACACAGCAGGGGTGTGATTACTCCTAAAATTCCTAAAATTTCAAAACTCTCCTAAAATTCCTAAAATTTGGTGAAAAATGAAAAATTCCTAAAATTTCGTATTACAAAAGTTGGGTTTTTTCATCTTACCTACATATTGATATTACAGCCATTCTGATTGCAGAGAGGTTAGCGTTCATGCCCTGCTGAGATGTCATGAGATAGGATTTATGAAAGCTAAGCACAGCCGTTATGGCTGCAGGGAGGTAAGCGTCCCTGGCTTGCTGAGCTGTCTTTAGGTAGGATTTATGAAAGCCAATCACAGCCGTTATCGCTGCAGGGAGGTAAGCGTCCCTGGCTTGCTGAGCTGTCTTTAGGTAGGATTTATGAAAGCTAAGCACAGTCGTTATGGCTGCAGGGAGGTAGGCGTCTCTGGCTTGCTGAGCTGTCTTTAGGTAGGATTTATGAAAGCTAAGCACAGCCGTTATGGCTGCAGGGAGGTAAGCGTCCCTGGCTTGCTGAGCTGTCTTTAGGTAGGATTTATGAAAGCTAAGCACAGCCGTTATGGCTGCAGGGAGGTAAGCGTCCCTGGCTTGCTGAGCTGTCTTTAGGTAGGATTTATGAAAGCTAAGCACAGTCGTTATGGCTGCAGGGAGGTAGGCGTCCCTGGCTTGCTGAGCTGTCTTTAGGTAGGATTTATGAAAGCTAAGCACAGTCGTTATGGCTGCAGGGAGGTAGGCGTCCCTGGCTTGCTGAGCTGTCTTTAGGTAGGATTTATGAAAGCTAAGCACAGCCGTTAGGTCTGCAGGGAGGTAAGCGTCCCTGGCTTGCTGAGCTGTCTTTAGGTAGGATTTATGAAAGCTAAGCACAGTCGTTATGGCTGCAGGGAGGTAAGCGTCCCTGGCTTGCTGAGCTGTCTTTAGGTAGCCATTCTTACTTTCAGGATAATTCTTATGCGAAAGTACATTTGATTGATATTGGTTTCATTGATCTTATGTATCTACGTCACATTGATACGTTTATATACTATGTATTTGTAATGATAGTTATGACTTTTCAAGTTTTTATCACTAGTTACGAATGCCGAAAACGAAATTTAATGCGTCGTGGTTGGATTCAGTTGATGGAAATGGTAATGTCGTGAAGACCTGGTGTGAAAGACACTCTGATTATGAATTCCGTTGTTCACTTTGTAAATCGGTCTGTGGATGCAGCGGAGGGTTTCCTCAGGTATTAAGTCATTCCAAATCAGGAAAGCATCGAAGACTAATGATGGAAAATAAAAGTCAAAGACAACTTGTAATCAGCGAACGATCTGATGATGGAGAGAAATCCGTTGCATTGAGTGGTGACTCTGGAAAATGGACTATGTCTCACACGGACCTTGTTATCAAAGCTGAAATCATATGGATTTTGCAAATGGTACATTCGAATTGGACGTTTTTAAGTTCTGACAATATATCTTCAATTTTTTCTGCTATGTTTGAAAGCAGCGAACTAGCAAAGGACTTTCAAATGTCCCGAAACAAAATTTCCTATTCGATTTCCCATGGTTTAAGACCATATTTCTACCAAGACCTGGTAAATTCGGTGAAGAAGTCAAACTCAGCATTTGTTATTTGTTTTGACGAGACCACTACGAAACAAATTGTCAAACAATTGGATTTTTATGTCCAGTTCCTAGATATCGTCACTGAGAAAGTTTCCATACGATGCCTGACTTCGTTGTTTCTAGGACATGCAGATGCGCAAACTGTCACAACTGCGATATTAAAGGAAATTCGCGAATCGGGGTTTTCATTAAGCAAATTGATACAATTAGGCATGGATGGACCCAATGTGAACAAGGCGATTTGGAAGAAAATAAATTCTGTTGTGAATGAGTCCGGTTCACCAGGAATGCTGGAAACTGGCTCTTGTAATCTGCACTCAGTTGATAACGCCTTCAGAAAAGGCCTTGATTCTATTGAAAACTGGAGTATTGAAGAGTTCCTGCAGGATGTGTTTTTATTTTTTAAGTATTCAGCGGCACTTCGGGAAGACTATTTTCGTGTTCAAGAATTACTTAACTTGGAGGGTGGTCTGTTCAAAAGATATGTGGAAAGCAGGTGAACGACATTATCAGATGTTCTGGGAGTATATATTGGTCAATTTGAATCTTTGAAGGAATATTTCAATCAGTTGAAAGACACCAGTGCCACGAATTCTGCTAGATATAAAAGAATACGATCTGTTCTGGCATCGCCTTGGAGTGAAATTTACATGAATTTTCTGAAATCTGTCGGTACGCTATTGAATGATTTCCTCATTCTATTCCAAGCCAGAAAACCATTGATTCATGCGCTGTACTCATCCATGTCAGAACTGCTTCTCAAACTTCTCCAACGCTTTGTGAAGTCCGAAGTTATTGATGCTTGTGGAGGTTTGTGGAGGTGATTACGAAACAGTATGCTATGGAGAAAAAGAGAACCAGAGACACTATTCCGCTGTTGAAATCGGTGCAACTGCACGCAAGTTATTGAATTCAAGATTTCTTGACTTACGTAATCAGAAGCAATTCATTCGTGAGGTGAAAACATTTTACTCAAAAATAGTCGCTTACTTGATGATTCATTTACAAACAAGATTCCGTTCTGTATGACGTTCAAGTGCTTCATCCGAACAAGAAATTTTGGCCCCGTGAGCCGAGACAATCACTCACAAGATTAGCCAGAAAGTTACCACATTTGATCTCGGAATCGTCAATTGATACGATGACTGATGAGTGGACCATTTACGAATCTGTGAGATCTTCTGGTGAATTTCCATCGACTTCCGATGATCTTGATACGTATTGGAAAAATGTGGGAAATCTGAAAACAGCTGTCGGTTGCGCGAAATTTCCTTCTTTGACAAAATTAGCTAGAAATCTGATTGTTCTTTCGCATGGAAATTCAGAGCCTGAACGCGGATTCAGCGCCAATAAGCAGCTCGTGACAGACATGCGCTGCTCGTTGTCCCAGTCCGTCATAATTGGTGCCAGGACTGTTAAGGATGTTGTTAATTCGTATGGAGGTGATCCCACTTCGATCCCAATAACGAAAGGCATGATGCATTCATTCAGAGAGGGTTCTAAGAGGTATCGAGCAGCGGTATCAGCAGACGAAAAACTCAAGTGTCGCACAGAAATGTCAAGAACAGAAGAAAACAGGAAACGTCAGCGTTCAGCAATAACTGAATTAGAAAAGGAGAAAGAAAGTCTGCGAAAGCAAATAAGCGATGCCAACACGTTGCTTCAGGAAGGAAATGCTCGTCTAGGAGAAGCTGTTCGAAGATCCGATATGGCAGAGATATCCATTTCTTCTGGCATGATAGACAGTACAACTAGATTGATAACCGAGCTGAATGTCAGATTCTCTAAAATAGAGATTGAACTAAATGGAAATAAGAAGCAAAAAACTTGACTATTATGAAAGCGTACGCTTGTGTACTGTACTTCTGGTTTTGGTTGTAGCAGTCGCTTTTACGAAGGCGTATTTCATTCATAGTATTTTATCGATCACCAGTTCATTAACACCTCAGAATACTTGGTATTCACAGCAAGTTTGAATAAATTTGTTTTCACACTAAAGTGTTCATTGATTTTTACGGAGACTGTTCGTATCAGCGATTGCTACTGTTCACTGATATCATTGATTTGTTTCTCTCGCTTTTTGATACCAAAGCTGAACAGCATATTCGCAGTGTATTACTTGTTAGAGATAGTTTTTACATTGTTTTTATACGTTGTTGCACTTTTGGTGGTGGAGAAGGAATGGCTACAAGGGGTGAAGAGGAGGCCATTAGTGAAAAAAAATAAAAATAATATAATTCATGCTTGTTTTCATGTATTTATACAGGTTTTGAAGAGTCAAATCAAGCAATAAAATAGCGTTTTTTTAGCATACTGAATTCAATAATGACTTAAGCAAGCCATAAGAAACAATTTGTAGGAATAATTAGCTTCGTTACATTATATCAATCATAATTATACAATTAATTATAAGAGGTTCTAGATGTTAGAGAGAATATTATAGCAAGTAATTCACCTCCCCGGCGGCATTCGACAGTGATCTATGTTTGAACCCAGGACTCTCCATGATATGAAAAATCCATAGATCACTATCGAATTGCCGTCGGGGAGGTGAATTACCGGTACTTGCTATATTATTCTCTCTTTCATCCAGCACCTCTTATAATTTATAAAAACACGGAGGCCTTGTGTATGACGTATATCCGAATATTATTTTAACTTTAGATCAGTGTCGATCAACAAAACGACTTCGTAATCCAAATATGTATACAGTGTGCAATCATTCCGACATCGGGGTAATGTCTTAATTTCAGAGTTTAAACAGTTTTGAGGGATAATTTCGTTTAAATTTGTTAGGCGATCTGCGCTAGATGTGCATGTTTTTGCTGGAGAAATTGTCCTTTTATTTGATGATATCATACCTCAGTAATCATCACCGTTAACGTAGACATAACTGTACACTACATATCCTGTTCAGAAACTCGTTTACGAGGCATTTTTAAAATCATCTCTTTGTCAAGCGTTATCTGCTCCCCCATCCAAGTCTAGTTTACTGGAATCATTGGACGATTCCTATATGCTGCCGTCTTTCCAACATTAAGGAAAGTGGGCGTTTGAAGGTAATCATCATCATTAACGTAGGCATACTTATACGACGCATGTCCTGTTCAGAAACTCGATTACGAGGCTTTTCATTATTTCAATTCAACAAATCAACATTTGACCAACTCATAAATCTGTATGACTGTTGTATTTTTTATTACTGTTGAAATCTCAACGTCACTACATGTAATAAAAACAAAATATATTTTCAAAACAGCATTATGTCTGAGTTGAATAGGCTTTGTCTCTCGTGAAATCTGTTCGTCTGCCATGAAAGCACTATGTCTTATGAGATGTGGGATATTAAGTCAATGTTATATCAATTGCAGAGTATTCTAATTTTTCACTGAAATTCCTAAAAATTGTCTGTTAAATTCCTAAAATTTTTAAAGGGGGTCAATCACAGGGCTGTACACAGTCGCCTCAAACATAGGAAATATATGACCTAGCAACATGAATTATTATCTTATTAGTCTGTACATTGTATTCTCACAAAAGCAGTCATTTATACACAATACAAGCAGTGATGAGCAACGCGTGGCTCTCGGGTCACTTGATGACCCGTAGGCAAATGATGGGTGGCCCGCCGTCGTTTTTCACACATAAAGTGGCCCTCGGACATTATTTGAATCGCTGGTGTAAACATAGTCCACTCCGATTATGACCTTTGAGCAGTGTTGTTAAGAAAACCATCCCTATTTAAAAAAATCCATGAATTTTTTAAATATGTGGGTTTTTCCCTGGGTTTTTTAATACATTCACAAATTGATAGGCGTGCAATCGAATTTGAGACAGATATTGATAGCAGGTTATGTCCGATGTCAAATCGTAAGCTCAACGGTATATTCTAATTTAAGTATGAAACTACTCAGAGCATAATATTTCTTCATTATCTGAAATACACGTCTTATTCTTTTATACTACCGAGACAATTCTTTCGGTATGAGATAAGAAGACATAATTCAGGCTTAACGTCTAAATGGGTTAAAAATTATATGTCCACATGAAATTGTAAGTAATTTTGACATCAATAGATTTTCATCACCATCATCATCAAACCGGTTTGAATCCGATTTTGTCCCCCGACGAGCGAGGGTGGCCGGATGTACCTCATTGCACATAAACCCTTCTCACACCTCTCCATTTTGACCTGTTCTGGGCATCTTCTTTTTTAAAGCCGATCTTCTTCACCTCTTCCTCAACTTATTTTCGCCACATGTGCCTTGGCCGGCCCCGCTTCGCTGTCCCTGAACTTCAAAGTTAAGTGCCTTCTGGAGAATGTCGCCCTCTTCCCTCCTCAAAGCGTGACCGTACCAGCGGACTGCATTCGATTTCGCCAACTGCCCGATTTCCTCTTTCAACCCAAGCATTCTCATCAAAATGTTGCGATTCTTTCTCTCCATGAGTTTTGTCCCACACATTGCTCTGATCATCGCCCTCTCAGTCCTCCTCAAAATACTCATTTCAACCTCCCGCAAGCACCAAGTCTCACTACCATGTAGTATCACTGACCTTACGCAACTCCGATATACCATCCCTTTCATTTTCAATGAGAATCTACGTCCAAGTAACAGTTCACCTATCTCTCGAAATTTCATCCATCCAAGCCGTGCTCTCGCTGTAACTGGCGCTTCGCATCCACCCCTGGCATTCATTCTACTCCCCAAGTAGCAAAATCCGTCTGCTGCCGCGATACCTTCGCACCGCTCCTCAATTTTTACCACATCGTCTCTTACCGCTTTAACACATCTCGCAAATGAAATTCCGCGCCCCGTTTTGAGTCACTCTCTTCATCTTCGTGCATCGCCCGTGAATCCACTTTCCGCACTTTGTGCACAACACCGAATTCGCTATGACCCTTTCCCATATAAACCACATGGATCTTTCTTAGATTTCAGTCTATCGCCTTCCGAACCACTCACCATTACCTTCGTTTTACTGACGTTCACCTTCATTCCCTTTGCTTCCAGCGCTTCTCTCCATTTTTCGAATTTGTCTCTTAGACCTTCCATTGTATCACTCGTCAAAGCGATGTCATCTGCGTACACAATTTCAGACAATGGTCCTTCCCTTACGTTTTCGGTTAATGCATCTACTACCATTGCGGACAGCACAGGTGATGAGACGGATCCTTGATGAACTCCAACTTTCACACAAAATTCATTCGACAATTCTGATCCAACCCTGACTCGTGTCTTCGCCTCATCGTAAAAACTCATTACCCTTTCTCACCATTACTTCTGTTAGTCCTTTCTTCATCATCGCCCACTCCAAAACTGTCTTGGGGACGCGGTCAAACGCCTTCTCCATATCCACAAAACACATGAATAACTTCTTTCCCTTGTCAAGGTACTCCTCTTGCATTCTTTTCAAAATAAAAATGGCATCCGTCGTGGCCTTTCCAGTCATGAAACCACACTGCGACTCATCAAAAGTAACCACTCCGAATTCTCATTTTAATGGCTTTTTAATGGATTTTTTAAACATGCCAACCCTGCCTTTGAAACGTGTTTTATTAAATTTGAGTAATCTGATGGCACAAAAGTTATCATGTGAATGTTCAAGCCATTTTCCATTTGTAGCAAACATCTTTGCATGTACATGCGTAGGTAACATTAACCAGTAAGCCTATATGCTAAGTCTCGATGTATTGCGATGCATTGTTGAGCATGTTTCCCTACGTAAGAAACCACGCTGCATTAAACCTACAAGTGCATGAAGTACAGGCTGCACATGAAATAACCGATCAGGTTCATGCAACTTCTGCTACTTCTAGTCTTGTTCTTGCTGGACTTAATTAGCAGGCGTAATAGAAGATAATTTTTTTAAAGATGAAAGACCAAATCTTCGCTTTTCTATGCAACCTATTGCAGAGTTTCTGTCTATTATTTTCTTGAGGAATTTAGTTATTGAATTTTTTAAATTGCTTTTTTGGGCGAATTTTGTGCCAACTCATGTTGGGATGAAGTTAGCTATCATGCAGGGTTTGGTTGTACTTTTCTCAGTGACAAAAAAGGTGCATTGGCCTACTCATTTTGATGTTTTATCGAAAAAATGTTTTTGGATTTTTCAAGATGTTGACTTTTAGTGAAGTTCCATATGTCGAAAAATGCTTCCCACTTCACCAGACATGAATATCTTTTCAAAACAACTTCTTATGACGTATTTTGGGGCGCTGAGTCCATTTCTGGACACGGGGAACTTCGATCTCTACGGGTTTTTCCTGTAGGCCACTTTTTGTGTTTTTAGCAAAAAATGCCTTTTTTGAGACGAGATGCACCCCCGGTATTCAATAGTAAGTCAGTTAAGAATTGCTGCTTCATAGATTTGAAGTATAGGTACCCACCCAAGTCGACATAGGAGATTTAAGTGATGACATTTTACCCTAGCAACGGTTGCTAGGGTCCAGGTTTTCCATAGCAACGCGAAAACTACCGTAGTTACGAAGCTATAACTAAGTCGTATCCCCACTAAATCGATATCGGAGAATTGAATGATGATATTTTGGCCTTGCAACGGTTGCTGGAGGACCAACTTTCCATAGCAAAGGTTGCTAGGGTCCAGGTTTTCCATAGCAACGCGAAAACTACCGTAGATACGATCAATGAGAAATTGAATCAAAGAAAATATGCGTAAGTGCATGAAACAATAATGACAATTCCTAATTACAAGATTGAACACTATATGAAGCCCAAAATTGATCGTTATGGCTAATATAAATGACAGGTAACAAATGGTCGGTGAAACTAAAAAGGTGTCTGCACTCTTAATTTGCAGTCATGGAAGTATAGCGTCATCACTATCTCTAAAAAAGTAACGGTCTCATAGAAGGGAGTGATAGCTCCGTACTCATGATTCACAGTCATCCTCAGAGTCAGATAAAGTATCTTCCCGCGTAGTGTCTTAGTTGAGACACATGCTGCTTAAGCAGTCACAGAGTTCATTGTATGGACTATTCATTCGATGACAGCGGCATCGTCCAGTGGTACAGTTCGTCTTGCAACCACACTTTAGAACATCCATGATAAACTGAGGAGCGGGGGGAAGCGTAGTTGGCATATGGTTGATATCCTCCTGTAAGCCGAAATCAGTCGTTTTTAAAGTTTGTAAAGCGGGATTCAATGCTTCCTCCCAAATTGTTAGTTGAAGCTGAGCCCGTTTGGTATGTCCTGTCACAAGTTTGGGTACTTCGAAAAAGTCAAATTCCTTTTGCCGCCATCGGATGTGATCACGCTCTGGAACAGGAGAACCGACAACTGAAGGGAGTAGGCGTTCTGGCAGGCATCGCTCGCATGCCAAGCAAGCGAACAAAGTGGCCATTGATACTCGGCAAACTCCGAGAAATCCAGGGATCAGTGTCTCAAGCTCTAGATCAACATCAACAAAGAAGCAGAAATCATCGGGACACACCAGAGTCGACGAAGGTGGTCGACTTCCTTAGTAGCTGCAATCCTTTCACTCAAAATTCTGAATTCCTCACTACAATTTTGGCTCATAAAGTCGCTCCAACCAACGTTGCCGCAACCTTACTGACAGTCAATGAAAATGGTAAAGTTGCTCTCCATAAGTACGCAGACGAAAGGACTGAATCAGGCTGTCGTAGTCCATGGGATGTTCTTTGTCGTCAACAATTGGTAACATTAAAGAACCTTTCAAAGAAAATGTCCATAAACGTGAATGGCAAGAAAGTGACTACTTCCAGTTCCGCAGACTTCATGAGTCGCCTCCTACTGGCAGCAGAAACTGATACTAATCTAGACTTGAAGACTATCGTGGCCAACAACGAGCTGTCCCTCTTTTCGACGAGCAAGGCGACGACAAAAGGTGCTCTTCTCAAGGTCTTTCAGGGATTCCTCAGTGCTCAGTGAGAGCAATCGCCACTGTCTTCAACGCCACATCGACGAGTTCCAGTTGGTGGAGCAAATAATTTCCGAGAATTGTCAGTGTTGCTTCTGGAACACATCTCTAAGAAGTCTGCAGGAAATGACGAGGTACATTGGGTGTTTGACAGCTATGAAATTGGACAATCACTGAAAGAGCGAACAAGGAAGTCGAGATCCAAGGGAAGCTGCGAGTTGGACATTCACCTAGAATCAAAATTTCCGTGGAACCTCGATGAGCAGAATCCTGTCAGCTAACTTAAGCAAGACGGCCTTTGCGTCAATCATTGCATCTATGATAACATCAATCCAGTGGACTACTGAATGTGTCTGCTCTTGGCAGGACAAGATCACTTCTTCTGATGGAATATACGGCTCTCCCTTCGTTTGCTGCCAAGAAGAACGAAGACACGAAAATAGTCTTTCGTCTTTCCAAGTTGCCGAAGGACGTGCATGTCACCGTTGTCTCGCCTGACAACTACGTCTTAGTTCTACTAATTCGCCACTTTAACAGCATTCCCAGTAGAACAAAGCTTCGTCTCCGGAGGAACACATGTTCAATTCCGGCCATTCGGGAAAGTGTCGGACAACGATCTGACGTTATAGCCAGCTCCCATGCCCTCACCGGATGCGGCACGGTGGGGTCTTTCTACAAAAAGGAAAAGATTATTGCGTGGTCCACATTCATGAAGGTCGACGAGCGAACCTTGTGTGCTCTAACGATGATGCAGCTTGCGGAGGAACTGCAGACGGAAACCCTTGGCATCATTTACGACTTCATAGCGGCAGTGTACGGCTTTAAGGGAGCGATATCTGAAGCGCGATGCCTTGCGCTCAGGAGAAACGCTGCTGAATCACTTGCCCCACCCACGGAATCAGCTACAACACATTATATCAAACGGGCTCAGCTTCAACTAACAATTTGGGAGGAAGCATTGAATCCCGCTTTACAAACTTTAAAAACGACTGATTTCGGCTTACAGGAGGATATCAACCATATGCCAACTACGCTTCCCCCCGCTCCTCAGTTTATCATGGATGTTCTAAAGTGTGGTTGCAAGACGAACTGTACCACTGGACGATGCCGCTGTCATCGAATGAATAGTCCATACAATGAACTCTGTGACTGCTTAAGCAGCATGTGTCTCAACTAAGACACTACGCGGGAAGATACTTTATCTGACTCTGAGGATGACTGTGAATCATGAGTACGGAGCTATCACTCCTTTCTATGAGACCGTTACTTTTTTAGAGATAGTGATGACGCTATACTTCCATGACTGCAAATTAAGAGTGCAGACACCTTTTTAGTTTCACCGACCATTTGTTACCTGTCATTTATATTAGCCATAACGATCAATTTTGGGCTTCATATAGTGTTCAATCTTGTAATTAGGAATTGTCATTATTGTTTCATGCACTTGATAAAGCTAAGAAACAATGGGCGCGAAAAGCATCTTCTTCTGCGAAGCAGTTATGGAATATAGTTCGTGAGGTTGATGGAAAAAGTCATACAGAACCAATCGCCCTGTTTAAAGGCAATGACTGCACTGATAAACTCAATCAATTGCAAGTATCATTCAATCCACATTTTCTCAGAAAATTGACTTTACTACTTCGCATCGCTCCGTTCATTCTGAAGGTTTCACTTATGATGCATCTGTTTCACCTAATGCTGTTTTTAGTTATCTTCAAAGACTTGATGTTACCAAATCACCGGGTTCTGACAACCTTCATCCAAAACTTTTGAAAACGGGTGCATTCGCAATTTGTTATCCTTTGTCGGCAATATTCCAGCAGTCTCCACGAGTAGGAAAGTTTCCCAGTAAGTGGAAGTTATCTGACGTCACCATGGTCCCGAAATGTAAAAGCCCTACCATCAGAGACTTACGTCCAATTTCACTTTTGCCAATCCCTGCGAAAATACTCGAGCGGATCATTCTATCAAAGGAGTTCAATAATATTATGAATACTTACGACAGTTCGCAGTTTGCATATCGACCCTTTGGTTCAACCGCGGCAGCATTAATTGTAATTTATGACTAAGTTACTGAACTTCTCGATCTAACAGACTGTAATCGAGTTGGAATTACCACTGTAGATCTATCAAAGGCATTTGACAGGGTACCGCATCATAAGCTGGTACAACACCTTGACGGTAAAGTTTCTCACCACTTCCTTATTTGGCTAATTGACTATCTTGAAAATCGTAGTTTCCGTATCCGTTATTCAGGTGCCTACAGCTCGATGATGGACGTATACTCGTGCGTCCCCCAAGGTTCGACATTGGGCCCGTACCTTTTGCATCCTACATGAGTTCCTTGCAGCCGTCCTCTATGAATGTGACTTATGTCAAGTACGCTGATGATGTGACTATCTTGCAAGGTTTGTGTTCCTGTGACGATGACTTAATCACCAACAAGGAGCTATGTCATGTAAAATCTTGGTTAAACAGCAAAGGTTTGGTCTTAAACGATCAAAAGACAAAGCATTTGAGAATTCGAAAACGCTGTACGAACACAAATGAGTCCAGTCATGGTGATCATCAAGGATCTTGGGTTAACTTGTGATCTAAGTTGGCATGAGCATATTAACGTGATTGTTAAGATCTGTTCATCACGATTACATTTCCTGAGAAGACTCAAACCGCTTTTAAACAAAGAAGACTTGATTACTGTTTACCGTTCTGTAATCGTCGCAGTTTTAACTTACGCCTCACCGGTTTTTGTTTGACTGAATGCGACACGTATTCAAGCACTTGAATCAATTAAAAAGAGGGCTCATCGCATAATATGTGGGAGCGGATGTGATTGTGACCTGTTTCAAGACATAGGCAGTTGCATTTGTCTCAATCCTTCAAGCTTATGTTGATTGCCGAGCAGAGTAAGAACTATCCCTTACACCCCTTTGTGCCTGGCAGACTCCCAAGATCGGGACACCTGAGACAGCCTTTCTCAAGAACTACCCGTCGTCAGAACTCTTTCTTCCCGTACACTATAAACCGTCTGAATTTGTATGATAAGTGACTATGATACTTTCGATTATTGCATGATCGTAGTATTACTTTGCCATTTTTTTCACTTTCATTTGTGTATGTGACATGTCACTTGTAATGATTTCGATTCTCAATTTTGCAAATATATACGCTTCTCTCTCTCTCTCTCCCTCACTTACGCGTATTTTCTTTAATTCAATTTCTCATTGAAACTGGCACACTTTTTCCTCTAATCATGTACAAGAAAGCAATATTCCAGAAGGTTCGATATCGATTTGATGGTGTTGATGTAGTGAGGTAGGACTTGGTTAGATCTTCGTATCTACGGTAGTTTTCGCGTTGCTATGGAAAACCTGGACCCTAGCAACCTTTGCTATGGAAAGTTGGTCCTCCAGCAACCGTTGCAAGGCCAAAATATCATCATTCAATTCTCCGATATCGATTTAGTGGGGATACGACTTAGTTATAGCTTCGTAACTACGGTAGTTTTCGCGTTGCTATGGAAAACCTGGACCCTAGCAACCGTTGCTAGGGTAAAATGTCATCACTTAAATCTCCTATGTCGACTTGGGTGGGTACCTATACTTCAAATCTATGAAGCAGCAATTCTTAACTGACTTACTATTGAATACCGGGGGTGCATCTCGTCTCAAAAAAGGCATTTTTTGCTAAAAACACAAAAAGTGGCCTACAGGAAAAACCCGTAGAGATCGAAGTTCCCCGTGTCCAGAAATGGACTCAGCGCCCCAAAATACGTCAGAAAAAGTTGTTTTGAAAAAATATGTCTGGTGAAGTGGGAAACATTTTGAGCCTACACTATTTGTCGGAATGAGCTTGTCTTCTGTGCCAACATATATTGCATGTAGGTAGGTTGATCTTGACCCTCTAGTGAAGTTTGGTTGCAATAAGAAGCCCAATAAGAAAATGTGATCTGCTGGGAGAAAATTTTACGTACAGAATTGGCCATTGTTTTAATACTTCTGCAAAATTTTGCATCCATGCTTGATCTCATTCATCAAAATTTTCTGACCAGTCTTGCTTTATTCCGTGACTTTATACTAACATTTGTGTGTCAATGTAGCGTTTACTGTATTACACATGATGGCTAAGTATGAAAATATAGTCTATCATCATTATCATACTAGAATAATGTCGATTGAGTTGCAAATGTCAGTTATAAAATTTTAATTTAGTTAGGATGATTTTTAACTTTTTCCTCAAATGACCAAAAGTGTTAAATTACATCGCGGCCAACACGGTGCTTAATGATATTGGAATTAGTCGTTTTTTCTTGTGATTTTTTCCTCTATTTTGAACGATTTTATTCGGTAAACCTGATATGATAATGAAAATTTTTGATCGAAGGTCTGATTGTTTGTTATAAGAAGGTCAAGAAAGTATTTTATTTCACACATTACTTCATCCATTATTCTGGAAACTGGATATATTGGTAAAAACCACTAGCTCTACTTACACAACCCAAATATTTGAATAACACTTGCTATACTTAAAAATATTAAAATGCTATTACAAAACCTGGGTTTCTCAAATATGCCAATTGCCAACTCAGCCGAATTGCTTAATTCACTCCTTTGATTGGATATATTCGAGTCATAAGATAGCAACTTTTTCAATTCGCTATTGACGGGTTAGTCTGTTATGACAATGCTGAGTAAACATGACGACTTAACTTCATTAAAAAAATTGAGAATTTTTGTGGTATTGTGTTGAATGGTTAAGTTACTTAGCCTATTTAGTGTGATATTAATATTTCTTTAACAATCCACGCACCTCAAAAGCTAGCTTTATTATTTCAGTCTGGTCAATTCAGTGAGGACATGATACCTACAGTTGGGTTTAACATGCGAAAAATCACGAAAGGAAACGTTACAATCAAAGTGTGGGACATCGGAGGTCAGCCCAGATTCCGGAGTATGTGGGAGCGATATTGTCGAGGTGTCAATGCCATTGTGTAAGTGCTTTGTATTTCGAAATATTGTCAATATATATGTGGCTTTACATTATCCTATGCGTAGTTCTACGGACAGAACCATGTTAAATATAGACAAAACCTTTTCGAGAGGTCTTTCGTCCTCGCATCTTTTTGAAGTAATATCACCATGTTATCATTTAACACATTGCTTTTCATTTTAGTTACATGGTTGATGCTGCTGATCACGACAAATTGGAAGCTTCTCGCAATGAACTCCACAACTTATTGGACAAACCACAACTGCAAGGCATTCCTGTGCTGGTGTTGGGCAACAAGAAAGATATCCCCGAAGCTCTTGATGAGAAAGGCCTGATAGAGAAAATGAGCTTGCATTCCATTACGGACCGTGAAATCTGCTGCTACTCCGTCTCTTGTAAGGAGAAGGAAAATATAGGTAAGATTTCGCTGTAGGGCTGGGCGCGAATATTCCAATCCACCTGAATGAATCCGATCGAATCGCACGAATTCTACATTCAGTAAATGAATCAAATAATCACAATTTTCTTTCCGTAAGACTTTCGCTTCATCTCATGCAGTAGCCTCTCACAATTATCAATCCAAAAACGAAGCATAGCTGTCGTCTACTCATAGATCGCATTGTTAATTTTCAATAGAGTCTACAAATACTTCGCTCGTAATATTCGCATGTTAGAAACAAGCTCTAGGAGCGAACGGGCAATTTTCAAGATGAGTCATGTTTCCTAATATATGTTGTCGACACACACCGATGGCCCCATGAGATCATGCTTATCAACGACAATGCGGCCTGACAATTCGTGGGAACTTTTGCTTACTTGTTGTACGACGCAGTTGGCAGAGTCAAATCATGTCAATAAACAATTGACTGAAGTTTTTCATTCATATTGATCTGCATGTTCATCAACTATATGGATTTATTTGGAGTTTTACTTACGTTGCAAGTAACCTTAAATATTATTAGAGTTGATTTAAATGCCGCATGTGCAGTAATTTGTTTTTCTGTGACAATATATTTATTTCAGTTAGAAGGACAAATCACGGGTAGCGATATAAATTATGAAGAAATGGACAATTCTCAAGAAAGTTAAGCGACATAATCAAGCTTGCTAAATGTTAGGATGTTGGCATACAAGAGGCAATGCTCAGCGTATCTTTTTGAATTAATGATGTAGAATGAATTAGGTCAATTAAATCAGCATTATCCTACATGTTGTATCAACCTTCTGTCATAGCACTGAAATTCACACGAGCCATGGTTCTAGATACGTGTGCAAATCATGAAAATTTTGAATTCCGTTCATTGATTTGGAACACGAATCACGATTTTCGACTCAAATGTCATAAACCTAGGGCAATGTTGTTATAATTCTAAGAAAATCGTTAATGCTTCCAGAGATGGTTTTCTAATTAAACATAATACGATCTTTTGCATGCATTTCGATGCTTTCGCACTTGAATTTACCCTTACTTGCTTTCTGCGCTTTTATGATTGTTAATGACCAAGGCTTACTCAGAAATATTTAATACTGCCTGTATGCATGCAGATTATTTTCTGTCAATAAAGTATTATTGGTGTTCTTCGATTATTTTGTTTGGGCTAAAAGAACTCACACCAATGGGCGAGTGATGCACAATCCAAATAAAACTGATCGTGATGTTGTCGACGTATGTGAATTGCTAGGTATTTGAAATTAAAATTCCAGACTTTGATTCCTAGAGGGGTCGGGACAGCTTAGCACAATAAAACTCCGAAGGTATATCGCTTCATGGTGTAAATGTGTTGCATTTACCCTATTGTTAGTATAAGTGTCCTTCACATACACGGTAGGCTAATGTCTTTGTTTATTAAATTAGTTTCAGATATATTACTTTCAATCCGGTGTTTTTTATGTAACTTAATATAAGGAGAAAGTGCTTGTTGGCATTGATTAGTTTCTGCCAATTCTAGCGTGCTAAAGCATTGGAAGTGCATTAAAGTTCTCAAGTCGGCGCTGATAATGATGAATTTTGACCTGAATGCTTTTCTAAATCACTACTTTTGGTTTCAAAGATGAAAACTGGAGCCAGTCTCAAGTGCTGTTGAGCTATATATCACATCGTTGAAGTGATATCATCCAAAATTTATCATTGTGAGCATCGAATTGAGAGCTTCAGGGTAATGGCCGGAGTGTCATCCCATCTTCGCTAGGGCCTTTTTGTACTTTTCGCTAGGCCTTTGAAATTGACAAATGCAATTTAGGTTGAAGGAAAGACGAATATACTAATTGTGCAATATACAAGCATCATCGTCAAGGTTGAAAGACGGATTAATGCTTCCAGCAGTATGAATTATAACCAAAATTTTCTCATTCGACAATTTTAGGAGGAAATGGCGATGCAATTTGTCACGTAATCCTTGTTATCAAAACAAAGATATATAAAAGGAACCAAGAGACATAAATCAAAATTTTCGAAATTCTGTAGCAAGTAACTGCATGTTTTCTAACTACCAGTGCTTGCGCCAGTCAAGTCCTCTCTGATCAAGTCTTGGTCTTTGTTGCTAGAATAACGGCAACTGAAAATCCGATTAAAGATCTTTAATATACTTTTGAGCAGTGGTGGGCAGCGATAAATTTTCCGATGGGTCCGATAACGATAAAGCGATAATTTTTTTTGCTAAGTCCGATAACGATAAAGCGATAAATTTTACGCAAAGGTTAAAGCGATAAGCGATAACGATAAAGTCCGATAACGATAAATCCTGAAATTGTCTCTACTAACGTCTATAATTGGCTCATTTTTTGCTACTAAACCTCTACACTGAATTCACTAAAATAAATGCTGTTCTACATGATGATTTGTTACACGACGGCCATGCACAAGCATGCACTCCTTCGATTCCATGTCTTCTAACAACATCGAGTGCTAGAGCTCGAGGACATGAAATCGAAGTCGTGCCTGCATGCATATACAAGGCCATGTGTAACAATTAATTATGTTGATGCACTCTTCATTGGTCTGGGCCTTTGGCCTCAATAATATCGTACAGAAACCTACAAGTACATGCCTAAAATACAACATAGGCTGGTATTGAATAAATAGGAGCATTGATGAAAGACACGAATTGAGAACTTTATTGTTAACATAAAAACCATAAAAACAACAAGCTACATGTATCGGGTACCACGACAAACTTCACCGCACCACAAAGTACAATCAGAGCAGAGAGGAATCATACAAATACTACACATCATCATCATCATCCTCATCGGCCCCTCCTGGCTGCAGCCTCTTGCTGAGGTGGAGGTTTCCCTTCAGAAACAATCTGTTCAAAATTGTCATCACTGAGACAATCCCTCTTCGGCCTCAGTACGTCTCCAGCCACGCTGAAGAGACGCTCTACTCCTGCAGAGCTAGGGATCCCGGTATTGTACTTTATGAAAAGTGTTATCCAGTGGGCCCTATGCTTCGCAGGGAAGTGCGACTTCTTCACAGTTGCCTGAAAAAAAAACACATACATCATTGCAATCTTACATGTACACATTCTGCAATTACACATTGCAATGCACCGAATTATCATTTGCTTGTACACGGTATGCTCATGGTGCATGAAAGAACATGGCAAGACTTTAAACACATTGTTAGGCCTACCTCCTTGCTCCTCTTCCACCTTTGCAGCTCCTTTTTGAGGTCTTCCTGCAGGTTATTGTCGCGGTTTTCCTCGGTTCCATCCTCACACTCGCAGAGCTCGGCAAAGGGGTCATCGCCGACCTCCTGATGCTCCTTCATCGTAACTTGGTTTCCCCCCTCTCTCGCCTCCTCCTGTCTGACGAGCGCCGTCATCTCTTTTAGGATCCTCATGGATATCTCCTCCTTCATATGCGGAGCCATGGAGCCGAACGTCGACATCCCGTAGTTTGGATGAAGGGCAGATGCCATGAGGAGATCCATGTTTCTAAACATGGAGCTGAATCTGTAAAGCAAAGTAATTAGTTTAAACACGTAGCGGGACATGTGCATGTAGCTACTTATTGCCTATACCAGGGATCGGCAGGCAATTTAGGCCACCATATAGGCCGTGTCAGGGCCAGGGATCAAGAAGGCACACTAGGACAGAGAAAACAGGGAGTAGGCTACAATGCTCCTGTGAGGAAAATATTGATTTACTAACCATCAAAACAAATCAATCGGAAGCATAATACTTCTTTGAGACAGAGTCAACGTCCATTGATGATAAATTTGGCTCCTAAATTTGCGAGCACCTGTATAGTAAAGAAAGGGAACAAAACTACACAGCACAAGAAATATGCATGTGTACATTTAAAGCTGACATTATTAGCACTAGCTAGGCCTGACAGGCTAGCACCTAACAAGGCCGAACTGGAACACTGAATAGGCCATTTATGCCGGAGTTTGCGCGACTCCTGGCTTATAGAAAAAGGTAAGCACCGCAAACATTAAACAGAGAATAAAATACCGGTACCTCTTTATGTTACAGAATATAGGTGAAGTTGTTGAATTTGTAGGCCTACCTGTTGTCAAATCCTCCTTTGTTGCCCTCTTGTCGGAGGAGGGCGCGCACCAAGGGCTGTGCGTAGATGAGGGCCTGGTCCCTTTGCGATTCCTCCATGCGCTCCAGCGCCACTTTCATGAGAGTGAGGTTGGGAAGCAGTGCACCAAGGTAGGCGTTCTGCTCCGCCTGTAGCCGGTCCAGACAGTTGGCGACTGGCCTCATGACTTTGCAGAACTCATGCAGCACCTGGTGATAACGTAAAAAACTCATTAAATTGATAGCATAGCAGGCACTAAAACTTGTAAACCAAAAGCAAAAACAAAAACATTATTATCTACATGTAGGCTCATCTCAGCTAAAATGAAATTTGCATCAGACTACTTTGGTACTTTACCTGTCTGTCCTGGTCGTCGAAGCCGCTGAAAGACTTCCTGCTCCGGTTGGCGCCCCCCTCGTTCCGTAGAACTTCATTGACGGCCTCCAGGCGAGCGTCGTCGTTCATGACGCACTGTAGCAGCACGCTGCACGCGTCATACAGAGAGTTCCATCTGTTGGTAAAGTGAATATTGTTTAAGAAATGGATGAGGGGGCTGGAAATACCACATCCAGGCGCAATCACAAGGTGTGGCTGGTCGAGTCAATGGCTTGACTACCTGAGCGGCTGTCGGCCTCTAACTCACTACCCAGGGACATGAGGGAATTCGAGTGGAGACGGGGGGAACGTCTGCAGATCCCGAACTTTCGGAAATGTTCCGCTTCTTCTCTTGAGTCACACCACTACTCCTGTTCTCAACACGGAAGAAGTCCTCCATACATGTAGTCCTCTTGCGTGACATATTGCAGTCCTCTTGACGCTGAAACTGAAACAAAAAAATCAGTGATTTTATTTTGATATATCCTCGGCTATGACAAAATAAATAATACACATGCTTGTATACAGCAGATGTAGCTGCAATGATATAACCTTAAAATTCTTGCGATCCCGAAATTTACAAGACAGCTAAATATAACGCATATAGACATGTAGTTTCATTGATACAGCGTCTTATAAGCACATGTATGTGTATGTATTTTACTAGACTCTGCAGGATGATGGTAAACATGTTGGCAGACAATGAAAAAAATGATGATCGTCGACTTTATCAGCTTAATTGAAAAGTGCGCGCTCAAAAAACGCAATCTATAAATAAGTATTTACATGTAGCCTACTTAGTGTGGCCCATAGTCTCAGTATACCACCATGGTAAAGGATGACGATCGGATTGCACTTGTCTCTTAGACGTAAATAGCATGTAGCAATTTGCAACTCCCAACTCATGTCCAAGCCTGACAAGCAAAGTCCAAAATTATAATGTAGCTATCTGTGGGACCTTACTCGTAACGTATGAACATCGAGGGACAATACACTCATCATTGTACCTAGCTAGCTACTGCATAAGACCTATATAGCTTCGATAATTTTGCCAGCCTAATCAATAATCATATCAATAGACTAAACAACAATTCAATGTTCTTCTTGTTCTGCGTCCTTGGCTGATGAAGTTCTAGCGGCGTCGCTCTTAGAAATACCAATTAGCCCTACCGGTAATTATTAAATTGCACCCTAACTATGCTACGGTATGCCTACATTGCACATAATTTTAAAGTACATGCGTAAGATGAAATAAAAATTTAATAATTAATGTATTTGCAACGTAAACAATAGATATCAATTGGGCTATTCCATCAACCCCATCCCGTGGGTACGTCGATTTATCGACAAGCTAATGCGGTATACTGCAGCATAATAGAGCGTGTAGTGTTCATTAAAGTTGCTAAAAAATTGAAAAAAATTAATGTAGTCCTCATTACAGTTGCTAAAATACTGAAGGGAATTAATATGTCCACGGCACCGCAATTCGAAAGTTAAGGAAATCATATTGTTGTATAAACTTACGATACATACGTATATCTACACGGCTGGAAGTAAATGTCTATAAACGTAGGGTAGGCCAAGTGCCAAGTGATCTACATGTAGGCATATGTACGTGCAATGCCTACGTACAATGTAGGCTACATTATCAGTCTACTCTAGAAACTATGAAAGATAGTTATCTACAAGTATGTCATCGTCGCTTTATATTGTTCAGCCTGCGCTAGCCTTATGATGTGACTGACATTGACTGTGCTACAGTGGCGTAGCGTGAGTTTCTTGCGCCCGGATGTGAGATACTCATTTGGCGCCCTCAGCCTCCGTGTTAACCATCTTTGAATCCTCCCAAATTTGAGCAGGGGTTCGTTCCCCTATCAGGGAGACCAATTCCCTGGCGTTCATCTCATTGGAAATGAGAAGGGTCATTGGTCAATCCAAATTGATAATCATTAACAAGAGATTTAAAAAATTGTGCGACTAGTTGTCCTAGTTGTTTACCACAGAGTATGGGCCTGGCCTACACAAAAGGTAAATATAGGAACTATATTTTCCTTTTTTTATGCATATGCGACGTATTTTTCTACTCTTATAGACGATGAGGATTTAAAAACACTACTCGACTGCTTGCAGTCTAAAAAGGTACGATTTTGGAAAACATTGTGTTAAATGAATGTTGGTAGTTTCTCATGAATATGCGCATACATAGTATGATTAATAGATTATAAAAACGTTGCATGATGAGCTGATTGAACGTTCGATGGTAGAAGACAAATGCACTTTATCACTTGATGAGCAATACCGACTGACACCGACTGCCATCTAGACGCGAAGAAAAAATGATTCTCATTGAAACGTTCAAATACGGCTGTCAGGGGCCAATCCTCTTTACATCTTATTCGACAAACTTACCTCAGTGAGGTCGACGTCATACTTGCTGTCCATGGATGACGACTATTTCGAAGCTAATCGATGCGAAAGGCTTTGTGTGAATGCACGCGCACACACGCAGGATCAGAAGTCGAGGCACATACTGCGATGAGTGAAAATGAAACAATCTCATGCTTTTATTAACGAGTACTAATTCAGTAGAAATGTACCAACTCGCTGTTCAACTTACCTTCATCTAACCCTTTAAATCGTAGATGACCTCAACGAGGAATCGGAACGGGATCGCGCATTGATATTCTACATGCAAGAGTTGTGAACTATCAAGCACTGTGTGGTGTCAAGGTGTGATCCCCTTAATAGAGCTTAGTAATACCCGATGCAATTCCAATTGACGCTTTTAAGAGTCACATTCGAGCAGTTAATTCAAATCGTAGAATGTTTGTCTAATAAGCCAAAGAAATTTTTGTTTTTTAAAAAAATTATCGCTTTATCGTTATCGCAGGAAAATTTAAAGCGATAACGATAAACGATAAATTTTGCGATTCTTTGCGATAAACGATAAGCGATAAATTTTCGGCCAGTCCGATATTATCGCTTTATCGCTTCATTTATCGGAACGCCCACCACTGCTTTTTAGTGCTTGTGTAATAATGAGGACTCGTAAATGTTGTTAGAAAGAAGACGGAAAATTTTAGCCGTGTGTGTGTTTTAGTGAAATAAGTGTGAATGACTGCTTCATAAGTTTGGTAATATGGCTTTGAGAATTCACAATCTTCAGTAAATTCGCAGTGCCATGAATTGAGAAATTCTGATCCAGACACAGCATAGCCGTAGCCTTTAAGGACAGTGATGATTTTATGATTCACTTGTGTTCACTTCAATCTGGTGATTTTATGAAATTAATTATTCCAATTTTTCTTTTCGTGTAGATATCACTCTTCAATGGCTCATTCAACACTCAAAGTCTGGGAGGTGAGGCAGCGATCAAAGATGAACCTTTATTGGCGTCGTTTCATATATGCTTTACATGCATTGGTGTCATAATATTTTTTCGAGGCATTTCTTGACTTCTTTGTTTCCGGTTGTTTGCGTCGGTGTTGACGCTACACTGGCATAATGTATTCACTGTCTTTTTCTTCCAACGTTACTTGTCGAACTATTGAATATACATTTACAATTGTTTATCTATCGACTTTTTATTGTTGAAACATGCGTTATGAAGATTCCGTAGCTATAGAAATATATGTAACATAATATATTTTCACATATAAATCACTGTACAGGATTCATATACATAAGTGTAAATATATGTATGATGTGCATAAGATACAATACAGGAGAGGTGCACTAGATAAAATGCGCGAGCGACTGTAAGCTAGATGTTAGCGGGACGAGAGCACCGAATAGACAGAAGAAAAAAAATTAACCTTAGTCCTTGCGATTAATTCAAAGGCTCTGATTGTGTCACAATATATAATCAGAAGTACATGTACACGTACGTTACTTGTAGGTAGCCTAAATGTGGAGCCTACATATTTACTGCAATAGCAAGTGTAAACGTCGAGTCCCCAATGTTTGTGGAAATTTTTCAACCTCCACAAATTGACTGAATTAATGATGCTTCGAAGAATGAAAGCGATCGAGTGAATTTACCCAGTAATGGCAACTATATACACAATTTTGAGTTATCGCAAGTTTCACTAAACTCTTAGCAGGGTGTCCGCGCCCCCTGGAAAATGAATTTTATCCTGGACAAGTCCTGGAAATTTTGAGACTAATTGCAAGTTGTTGAAGTCATACTGATCCATGGTTGAAGTGTTTTCTATTTTTCCAGATTTTATTCATATCTCTACTTATTTGTTACAATTGTTTACAACTAGCATTCATTCGCATACAATTTTTTTGTTTTTAGAATATTTCATGTAATCTCCTATCATATAACGTATACAGCATGAATGAGACTGAGCTGCATGGTATGGTTAAATGAACTGTTGTCGAACTCCTAATCGTTGTACAGTATGATGAATTAGTAGCTGTGAATTCCCTCACAAACGCTGCGTGGTATGGTGAACTAGAAGCTGTAAATTCCCTCATTAACGTCGTGTGGTATGGCACTGATGGGTTCCAGTCACGTCAAATTACGCGTGTTTCACAAGATGTTATCACGCATGATCTCGTGAACACAACAGGTTCCCGCGTGTACTGCCAAATAGCTTTTTTTAGTAATACCAGTCACGAATATAGAGTGATGTTTAACTAGATTAAATTCACTGAGAATTTTATGGTCCATGAGAATGTCGTCGTTGTTACTTGTCTAGCAACACATTAACAGGACGTTCAGTCAGCTCTACTTAAGGCCCAGTAAGCTTAGATTATCATCAGTTTATTCAAACGATATCTTTCGTGCAATCATGTTGACTTATATATCTCAGACATAACTATTTTTGCGTTCATGAATTATAATGTGTTTTTATATCGGATTGATAATATGCTTTATTTCAAAATTGCATAGTGCATAATTGTTGATGATTGAATACTTATTGATTATTCATGAAATGCATCAGACTTACGTGTATTAAAATCGAATTCAGTATTGAAACTATGACAAAAGGACTTAAATCAACATACTTTGGACGTATTTCATGCTATCTTTTAACATTGTGCTGGATGGCTTTAGGATGCAAAGCATACCACATTTAAAATAACAAACGAAAAGCATGCAAATATGTACCAAGAGAATACAGAAATATGCCAAAAAATATTTTCGTATGCATCCTGCGTATGATTGGTATTGAGCGATTTACAGTGTGCTAGTCAGATGTTAATAATATTTGAAATTCTTACGAATTTTCGTAGGACTCAACATATGATTCAGAATTATCAACCGATCCAGCGGGTCTTCGCCTGAAATAAAAGCCACGTCATCTTCAGCAATTTCAAGTAAGCTAGCAAAGATAAGGGTGCATCTGCATACAAATCAATCAATTTTACAGACTTTGAACGCGTTGTTCGGAATTTCTGTTGGATACTGTCGCATAATATCCTCAGATTTTCTGTCCTGCACCTTTTAAGTTCATGCATCACTACAGTTCGGGATGATCATCTTTTTTCATTTCAAGATTTTTCTCCATGACTTTTCAATGTTAATCGTATTATGTTTTAGATGTTGTAACTTCGTGAGTTTGAAAACCACTCATTTTTAGGCTTGCTAAACTTGAATTTTTGCAAGATGAGTTAGCTCTGCGCGCTTGTTCTCAGAAAATATTGAACATGGGGCATGTTGCCTGTGCGCCGATTGGCATATGGGGACGCTCAAAATTGGGAAGCACCTTTAAAAAATCTAATAATATGGTTTTATGCTATGGCGCGCTAGTATTCGAGATAACTTTACAATGGAGCATCTCCTTGGCGCGCTCTATGCAAGGATTCCAGTGTGGTTGCCTAGTTCTGTTGATGTTAGCCTGAGAGTTGTACTGCCGTGCTTTGCCCAATTGAATTGAAGAGACGCTCAAGATTTAGCGTATGCAAGAATCGCATATTACCCTGTGGGAACGAATCTTGCGAAAAACTGGCGGATGACAGCTGCAGAATATCATGCTACAGTTCAGTCATATTTGCGGCATATTCGCTGGCGAAGTTCGCCGGCGACAATTCGCGCTCTGTATGCCACCTTTTGCTTTTGACTTTCTTATTTTCTTTAGTAATCCGCCTCTACAGCCAAGGCTCTATTCTCTCCCTCACCTCCTCACCATCACCCACGTCCCACATACAGTTGTATGGCTAATCTATCTAAGAAATAAGTGTAGACTATCATTCTTTGATAATGATAAGAATATAGAGAATCCGCTTATATCAATTTTCATAGCATCTGTTGACATTCAATAATTTACAACAATGACAAATATTTGAATAATATCATAGTATTTACTGCGACATTTATGGAAGATAAATACTTTTTTAGTTTAAGCCTTCGTGAATTAAAAAAGATCCCTTCTTATCAGATCAGACTGAGTATACAATATATTTTCATGTTAAGGTAATATACGAACATTAATACTACTTACTACTAATTAGTTGCTACAATATCCACAATTTTGCCGGTTGGCGAAAAATCAGCTCGCATTAGTAAACAATTGTCTACCAACTAATTATAGCAACAGCAACTTTTTCGCCAACTGTCGTTTTTTAATTTCATACATGTTTTTGGATAGGACCATTTTCACATGCGGAGATAGTTTTTACATGAAAATGAACCTTTAAAAAAATTATCCACAAAATCGCTACCTCGCCAGATAATCTGTTGATATTAGCAAGATGCGTTCCCACAGGGTAGGTCCACAAGGCCAACATAGGCCTACCCACCCATGAAGGTAGACGATTATGAATCAAAGCAACATTTAAAGCCATTGCGTAGTACAACGCGAAAACTGGAACAAATTTTGTGAATCACACAGAAAAATCAATCCTGAATTACTGAGTAAAGAACACGCCTGAAGCACGTAAGAAAATGGCGTGTCGCGGAAATGTTAATGGAAACACGTGTGAAACATGCGTAATGTTCCATGATGGTGGGATTCACGCATGATGCTGGCGTGTTGGGGACCCAGTGGGGGAACTAGGGCCCGGCCAACAATGCTGCGTAGCACCTACGTAGCAGATGGTAGCATTGGTTGCAGTAGGTATAGCGTGTCTGTGCTACGCAACAGCAACGTAGCAGCTACGTAGCACTTTCTTCGGTAGCGAATGCAAGGTAGCGGAACTTAGCAGCTACGTTGATATTTTTCGGTAGCAAATACAAGGTAGCGAGACGTTGTACTACGTTGCAATTTTTTCGGTCCATGGAAAATTTTGGAAAAAATCGGAAAATATTGGAAAATTTTGAAAGTTCTAATTTTTGTGATAGGCCCTCTGCTTTGACCGCTTCTACAGCCGAGGCAGCTACACACCAATAGCATGGGTCTGCAAGTGGTGATCTTGATCATCATTTTGATTAAACTGATTTTGAAAAATGAAAAAATTTGAATTTTTGTGACAATTTTTACGTTTTCTATCATAGCCGATCGAGGCATGCATAGACACATCAATAGAATTGTTCCAAAACTCTTGATTTCATCATATCATTTCGATTAAAACAATCGTGGCAATACGAATCCCGTCCGCGGATTTTTTAGCATTCCTTTGCCACCAGTGGCTTGTGGCAATTTGTTGGCATTTTTAATATTATAACACAGACATCTTTTGGGACAACGTGAATTTTTTTCCTTTACGATAGGGGTAATTTCATGCATTGTGAAATATCTGGAACAAAAAGAATGCACTTTATTTGGGAGCTTGTTTATGGCTTAAAAGTTAAGCTTTATCATGCAGCTTTGATTGCAATGATACAAATTCTCCGTGTTGATGAACATGTGAAGCACAGGCACACAGTCCAACACAGCATTATGCGATGAGCGACGATATATTGGAAGATAAAACTGTAAACTCGTGAGATATTTGGAAACTAAAGATATCTGTGATGAGTTAGATGAGTATAAGAAAATCTATATGATAGCTTCTAACTTCTGGGGTAATGTCCGATATCTTCGTGGAGGACAAACTACACATCTTCCATTTCTAGCTCAGATGGTTCAGATAGTTCCAAATCGATTTCAGATCTGTGAATTTCAGACTTTTCCAGATGAATTGGAGATCTCCAGTTGAATCTAAGATCCTTTCAAAGTTGAGTTTCTGATAAATATCTGAAATTCAATTAGAGAAATCCGAAATCCATTTAATATCTGATATTCAGTTGGAAAGATCTGAAATAGACATGGAGAGTGCAGTTGGTTCCAAAAGTTAACATGCAGGGATGATAGAGAAGTTTTCGGACTTTGAATGTTACATTGTCTTTTCAAACGACTGCAACAAGTCTCCAAAACAAAGGCAAAAACGTCAATCACCGAAAAAAAAATTTCAAAATTTTCCATTGGAAAATTTTCCAGAAAATTTTGAAAAAATTGGAAAATTTTCCATTTGCATCACTAGCATCACATGATGCCAATATTGCGTCACAAATGCTCCTGGGATGTCTTCCTCCTTAGCGGGATGTCTCGGTTGACTTTCGCCCGGTGAAAAGCGATACGCTGCCGATGGTGTCATTATCTACCAAATCGGGAGAGTTTATCATCTCATCACATGTGCCATGCAACTGAAATAGCCTATACATTACGGTACTTAAAACGCTACGTAACATCACAATTGTCAGACTCATGAGGTCCCGAAATAATCCACTGAAAAATGCTACTTCCACATCGAATCCACTTGACATTCTGGAATTCACGTGGAATTTTTTTTCGTCCAAAATTGATATGGCAGGATTTTCGTCTTTATTTTAGTAGTGAAGCAGTTTCAATTTGTTCGAAATCATGACGGATGACGTGGAATTATCCACGTGGATAATTCTGTGTGGATTCCAGGTGCCATTCCGGCCGTGTCGAAATATCATCGTGGTAAATGTAAATTCCATGGCGCATTCGTGTGGAAATATGTCCACGTGAAAAGAAGCAAAAATTCTACGTGGATTCCCCGTGGTATTCATGTAGGAATGTCAACGTGGAAAAGATGCTGAATATTCAATGTAGAGTCGAAGTAGCATTTATATAATTGAGTTCACATAGGGAAAAGCGGAAAATTCAATGTAATTCCACGTCATAGTCGGTTCGTCCACTTCGTCGAGCAATCATACAAGTAAGTTTGTACAATTGATTCAAAGCTACTCAAAGGATTATTCAGCATTCCTATCCTCATTTCCTCCATTTCTGATCACCCCCTTCCCCCTTCCTCCCTCCCTGTGGGAACGAATCTTGCGAAAAACTGGCGAATGTCAGCTACAGAATATCATGCTATAGTTCAGTCATATTTACGGGATATTCGCTGGCGATTCGCCGGCGACAATTCGCGCTCTATATGCTATATGCCACCTTTTACTTTTGACTTTCTCTCTTATTTTCTTTAGTAATCCGCCTCTACAGCCGAGGCTCTATTCTCTCCCTCACCTCCTTACTATCCCCCACATATGGCTAATCTATCTAAGAAATCAGTGTAGACTATCATTCTTTGATAAGGATAAGTATATAGAGAATCCGCTTATATCAATTTTCATAGCATATCTTGACATTCAATAATTTACAACAATGACAAATATTTGAATAATATCATAGTATTTACTGCGACATTTATGGAAGATAAATACTTTTTTTAGTTTAAGCCTTCGTGAATTTAAAAAAAATCCCTTCTTATCAGATCAGACTGAGTATACAATATATTTTCATGTTAAGGTAATATACGAACATTAATACTACTTACCACTAATTAGTTGCTACAATATCCACGATTTCGCCGGTTGGCGAAAAATCAGCTCGCATTAGTAAACAAATATCTACCAACTAATTATAGCAACTTTTTCGCCACCTGTCGTTTTTTAATTCTACACATGTTTTTGGATAAATGATGACCATTTTCACATGCATTACATAGGTAACCAATTGTGTCACTTAAATCTCCCAATAATGAAATTCGCATTTCACAAGTATTAAGTCTTGGAATTAAATCGTCTTTTAAATGCTCGAAACTTTTGCAACTCTGAGTTTTCTATTGGTTTCATCAAGTGATGAGAACCAACAGTTTACGTTCAGTAGTATAGGCTATACTCCACATCCAAAATTTGCGAAAGCGATGTGATTTTGAAAGCTTTTACACAGGCAAGTTCTGTTGTGCAATTTCACCACCACTAGTGATGAAATTTTTCCGGAAAATTTTGAATCAAAATTTTCCGTGGAAAATTATGGAAAAATTGGAAAATTTTGGAAAAATTTGAAAGTTTTGATATTTTGTGATAGGCCCTATAATTTGAGCGCTTCCACTGCCGAGGCAGCTGCGTACCAATAAATAGTGTCTAAAACTCTTGATTTCATCATTATTTCGATTAAAGCGATCGTAGCAAAACGATTTCCGTCCGCGGATTTTTGAACATTCCTTTGCCACCAGTAATATGGCTTGTACTAAATTGCTAGCATTTTAATTACCACACATAGACACCGTTTGGGATAACGTGAATCTTGCCTTGCAATGGAGGTATACCCGTTAGATCGCCCGCCTCCGGTACGTGTTCGTTACACGAACTCGGCCCGGTAAACGGGTCGTTCCTACCGTCACGTAACCGGTACGAGCTCGTGTACCCGAAGGAGGTTCCAAAAAAAAATCCGCCCTGCTGCTTGATTTACGGGCTTTCATTCAATCTCCAGTGCTCTGTATTTTAGCTGGAGATTAAATGAAAGCCCGTTTTTACAAGCAACAGGGCGGATCATACTTAAAGAGAAAAGTCAAACGTCAAATAATAGGTTTATTCTTCATGAAATTATAGCCACGTACCACAGTAACACTGCCTGGGATAAAAAATAACAGTACCTGGAAAGTCTGACAGCAGTTCGGTAACACTTAACCATTCCTTGTGCAGTAATTGCCTTCACACTTGCAAACAGTTCCACGCAGAATCCATGTATAGGCCTACTTGGTTTGATATCCCAATCATATCCGGAAATGAGAGAATCATTGTCTCTGAAAAAAGAAATATTTTTCATTGACATTTTACGCTGGATTCATGCTATCGTAAAAAGCAAGGATATGTATAGGATGCATCCATGCAAGAATTACATGATGTATTATATATAAAAGCACAAATGAAACAAAATCTGTAAATTAGATTAAGCAGTATTTACTATGCCAGCATCAATTATAAATAGCATGCAAAATTATAATGAGATTAACATTTAAGTCAATGTATGGATTAATCAGAGCTTCTGTAGACCTAAAATAACAAGCAATGCGTCAATCATGTCGCAAAGCATCTGCACGCATACTTTAGGCCTAGATAGATTTTATCACGTTTGTTTAAATTTTGGCATCTAACATTATAGGAGAGATTATTACTTATGTCTTTATATGCGCCTCTTACCTCAATTCATTAGTTGTTACATAAGACAGTTTCGAAATGAAGTTTTAACCTAAATCACAATTGTCTATAGTTTGCTTTCCAATGAACTTGGTTTCTGTTTTCTGAACGAACTGTAGACAAGTGTGATTTAGGTTAAAACTTCATTTTGAAACTGTCTTATGTAAGAACTAATGAATTGAGGTAAGAGGCGCATATAAAGACTGATCTCTCCTATAATGTTAGATGCTAAAATTTAAACAAACGTAACAAAATCTATCTAGGTCGAAAGTATGCGTGCAGATGCTTTGTAATCCAACGCTTGATCATGGATGATGTCGCTGATGAAGTATATAAACTAACCAGTTAGCAGTAGAAGAAGCAGCATCCCCGTGACGCCTGCATAATACCTTTTACATTAAGCTTGTTTCAATCGGATCATTAACACATTTCAAGAACTTAATACAAGCCATGATAAAAGCGAACTTAATATGAAAAGCACTACAATCCCTATCAAATCATCTTTTATGAAGAAAAAATAATAATGCGATGAATTATTTGTATCTACTAAATACGGGAGGTGTGCACCGTACAGCTTTACTGATGTAGGTCTCACTGTAAACTGCACACCACTAAAACCGCAGTTACAGTAATATATATATATATATATATATATAAACTTATAATAGTAATAATTTTAATATATAAACTTAACAGAAAACATTCATAAAGAACTTGAAAATGATGAGTCACAATTTGATGATTGATGACATCAATTAAAATCCGCTAGTATCAGATAGAGCGTCTCTACGGATATTTTCTGTTCGGAGTGTAAAAACAGCCGTAAAAGTAATTTTAGCTGTTAATTTTAACGGATATTTGTTGTTTACAGCGCACTTGCATTAGTCACTCGCTGTGACAAAGATAGTTTTTTTAACTACAATACATCATCTAACTTGGCTCTTCTCCGAACTTCTATAAGGAATAGGAATGAACTGACGTCACGAGGATGCTGCTGCCTTCCCTGCAGACTAGACAAATTGATTTTGTTTACATCTGCATCAGCATCAGCACCTTACAATATTTCCCCAAAATCGCCGGTTAATCAGGGTTTGTACACCTAACGTCAGCTAGATTCAATAGCTAAAATTTTAAGCATGAAGCATTTCAGGAGAATGCAGTTTACTTTCCCTTCATAGAATAATATCCACATCAATGAAGAAATTTGAATATTGAAAGTAAATCAGCCTCAAGATGACTGCAGACTTATGATTCTTGTTTGCATTTTTCCATGATTGATCATCATAATCCATTGCAAACGATACTGAGCAGAGTGATATTCCAACATGCCTATGAACGATTCTACAGGTGATTTTGTGATTTCATCTTTATGGTTGGACATGTCATTGATCTTCATAAATTGATAATGGGCAATTCCGTAAATAACGCACGTACGTTCTGACACACAATCTTCATTTCTCATCATGAAGCAATGCGATTCTATCTATGAAAATTGCACCATACCATGCCAAAATAGTATGAAATATTAATCACTTTTCAAATATTCAAACACTAGTCCCTCTAGCGTCGAAAGAGGGACTGCCATTAAATTAATTATTTAAATTGCTTTTACTTATTATATAGAAGGGACTACTATAATGTTTCAGAACGTTCGTGCGTTATTTATGAAATTGTTTTAATCGTTGTGAATGAATTATCTTTCAGGTTCAGACAAGACACTAAGGCTCATGCTATAAAAAAAACAGTAGCTCACCAGCTTATCAAGAATTTTCTGTACTGCTCGTTGGGCATTTCATGACTAATCGTCCACAATTCAGTTACAATTCATTGCTACGATGATGTAGCGTTAATGAGAGATGCTGTTTCATGTCGCTACAGCGCACGTCCAATGTAACTAAATATTGAATAGGCCTATTGAAAGCTTTCCTTCTGATGAGTCCATACAGTTAGATTTGCATACTGCATAACAACACTGTGTGACACATTCACAGATGACTGCTTTGAATTTGTATCCGTTATGAATACATGCTGGAAATGTCTCATGTCAGCTCAAGATGACATAGATATCTATTAATCCGAACTCTGTGCCCGGCTGCAATCGAAAGATAGGCTCTAATTAGTGTATCTGACATGCGTGTGGAAGTGACAACAAGCCACAAGACCGATTAGTCCTCACAAAATCTGAGAGAAGAGACCACACTATGCCCATAGAGTTCTACATGACTATACCTTATTGATGTCACAAAGCAAAGCACTTCGATGGAATGCTGCATAAAATCGATATGTTGCAAAATCGATAAGTGTTGAAAAATTAAGCATGTTAATCAAAATAGCGAATGAAGATAGAACAAATGCATTGCTGAATTAGTGAACAGCGAATGACTACATGAATGTTGTTCAGGTGTTCTAAAGCATGAATAATTGCACCAGAGAAATCAGTCAAGCCACTGAAGTCAGCTGAAGACATTGTATGAGATTGCAGTACATGGCTCGATAGAAAATGTGCCCCTCCATCTCAGAATAATATGCGCATGTTATGCTCCACTGCAGGTAAGATTCTGACTAACATTTGTTGCTTCGAAATTGCATGCATTATGCTATGAAATACTCAAGATGGCTAATAAAAACTTGTTGGGGACATATTAATAATTAGGATTTACGAAGTAGTTGGGAGGTATTTTGGGATACCGCACATAAATTAACACTTAGATATTCACGCAGTTTGAAACTGCACGGTCAATGTCCATTTATTGAATGATAATTGTGCTTTTTACTTTATCTTTCCTATGTCAAAATACCGCTCATGTTGTCATTAAAAGAGAATCCTCTCTTACTAGTACAGGGATTACTTTTGGAAATTGGTGTTCTACGTGAAAGTGCAGGCTAGGTGCTTGGTTAGCGATCTTTCGGTCCAGAAATCGAGCACCGAAAGTGTCATAGGAAGTCGTCAGAAAGGGCATCCGGACCAAACGGTCACAGCAAGATCAAAGTCTGACTCGTCAACACAGTCAAGCCCCAAGCAAGGTAGAGTAGACGTTGACCTTAGAGTCCACAATTTACTTCAACTAATTAAAAAACATAATATTGCATGAATTATCAGACTGAAATGAAGTTACATCTCGTCATCATTATTACGTAATGCGTAGGCTATACTTAACCTTAGTCGTGCATACATAAGCCTACAACGATCAAGGATGCAATCAGAACACTAGAACCTTCAGAGATGAAACATAGGCCTACATATAATCCGACATAACAGTTTAACTGATCATCAGTCTGCAGCTGCGACACCTATCCTGTTTTTTTGAAATTATCTTAATATGATATCTTAATAAACAATGCAAAAAGTAGTCCACTGCAGGCAAAAGAAAATTAATTTATTGAAATTAATTGCAATTAGTTGATTGATAAAGCATCTTCAATTCAATTAATTGATTGGATCAGCTGCCAATTATTCCAATTAATTGCAATTATTCACAAGCAAAAAAGCGATTTATTGAACGATTACTGCAAGTTATAATGTATAATTAATAGCTTTACACAGTCGATGATGTGATATTCTGTAGATATACTCGTTTTTGAAATGAAGAAATGTTTGATGTTAGCCTAATGCGAAGCTTGCTGTTAATAATCTACACAATTCATTTAAACTTTAATTTAAAAGTCTCTAACTAGTAAATATAAATACTTCGTATTTTCTCTTAGATAAAAGTCAAATTAAGGTCACGATGGTCAGAGTGACAGTGTCTGAACCAAAAAATATTGCGCTTATATATTATTATAAAAATATAATAAATGTTAATTATCAGTCATTGCTTGATATTGCTATCAGAACATTTTCATGTTTTGTCATGCAAATTAGTTCAACGAGCATAGTGGTGCAGAAAATATATGCTTGTGATTGCAAATTCTATTCTATAGTGTTTTAATGCACTTTCGTAGACCTGTGTGCTGTGGAACTAACGTTCTAAGTGTTAATCAATCAAGTGTCCGTCAACAGCGGAAAGATATACCTAGATTTGGCTATGATAAAAAATAATTGCAATTATTGTCAACTAATTGATTGCTCATGTGATCCAATTGAGTCGATTGATTCTCAGCAAAAAAATGAGACCAATAAAATTGCTAATAATTTTTTTCCTACCCCAGGTTGTGTTCCAGTACCGTATGAACTCCATCTCAATTATCCTTCGTCTTGCGACATGTGATATCGATTGTGACATTGTGGCGCTATCTTGCATCGCAATGTAGCCACATGATTATGGGCTTCATAACCGTGCACTGTATTACAAGCATTTTATCAATTGATTCAAATAAATTCACAAATATACACTTCAAGGATCATCTAAACACCTTCATGCTTAGTGCAACTATCAATTACAACTATGCTATGAATCTGTTCGGTTTTGGCGTCAGTGTCCTATCTAATCATAAAAAATTGAAGTACAGCCTGGAAACCAAAAAATAATTGCATCGCAATTTATTGGTCACAATGATCGCTGTAACCCAAAGATTCCAGTTAATTGATTGTTGTTACAGAAAAAATTGCAATTGATTGATTGCAGTCTGTCAATAATTGCTATCAATTGATTGATCTGTAATGAAGTTATTAAGTTGAATGCTAACTTGGAAAACCGCCTACACTCACCATCATAGGAAAAGCATAACACATTCAGTGATTGAGATTATTAGTCTACCTATCTTATATTATGTCATTAAATCTTAAATTTATGTCAATCTAGGCACGCGACTTCTTGTTCTCTAGTTTGAATAGTCACTCCGACTGAGAATGTAGCAACATGTATTTCATGCAGAAAGTCACCGCCCAAATTGGCAGTATGCAAGTTTACGACTTGCACAATCTGCCAATTTATGCAGCCTAAATAGGTGTAGCACAAGTTTTTATCTAAGTCGAAAATTAAAATCAAGAATTTATCTAATCAAATTGTGATTAAAAAATCCAATTAGTTGATTGCTGACATAAGATGATTCCAGTTAATTGATTGCTGTCGTCCAACTATTTCAATTAGTTTTTGGTGAATCCTGAACCTAGGTATAGAATATTTAGTAGAAAATAGGCCAGAATCTTCGAGCTCAGCTAGCAGTGGCCCAAAGAATTAATAAAAGGCGACTGCGAAATAATCCTAATATTATTAAATTATCTGATTTGATGGCATCCTTTAAGTATCTAGGAATCCCTAAATTGAAAATGTAATCCAATAACACAGAACCTACGCAGGCCTACATCATTCTTTCAATTTATGAATTTCTTAGCCAACAAAACCTACATCGCTATAGACACTGAGAAAGTTAAGCTACTAGATTATTAATGTGCTGCAAAAGATGGCCATTGACAGAAAACACATTTTAAACATTAAGCAACCAGAACAAAATATTTTGTCATCTATGATAATTGTGATCTATTATACTAAATTTAATGAAACTTCATGCACTAAGTCAAACGAAAAATATCACTGTCCTGTCAGTTCTTATTTATTATTCAAATTTTTGTGTGAGCCATGATCCTAAAATTCAAAACGTGCGAGATTTTCGTCAAAAAAAGTCAACCTGTCGAATCTTGCAGTGCTGGACTTTGCTATGAAATTAAGGAAACACCCTTACACGGATGACTTATGTCAGCGACTTTTCATTTTCAGATATTTCGAAGAAACAGATGGCTTTATGATGAACTTCTACAACTGGATTCGTCCTGGTGTTTTCCGACGCTAAATGAAGTATGAATAGCCAATTACCAATAGTGAGGGAATTTGCACGCTACGTTGGAATAACGATCGTTTTCTTTAACAAAGCACTCAATTTATACTAGGCCTACACTGTAGATGAATTTAATAGAAAAGTCTGAAGTCCCATTATCAATGAATAGGTAATCACAAAAACATGAAAATATGCATAATTTACCATATATCTTAATTATCAGTATTTAGTTAAGGTCTTTCCAACCAATTTGGCGTCGGAACAAACGCGCCTACAACTTATTTCCACGCAACGTTGCGTGCGGATAACCTCAGTGTGGGTAACTGTCTATTTGCATGTAATTTTTTTGGTTGGAATTACCACACCGGTCAGATCCCGAAAAGTTCTCGATAACCGGCTTCTAAGTTCCATCCTTTTTACTATCTCGGTTGCACGCTATCATTTTATAAAATGGAAATTGCAATCATGTACATGCCAGATGAGTAACGAGTGATAAACCTATAGACTTCGATTAGGCTAAATAAAAGATAGGCCTTAATAGTTGCAGATTCTATGCTAATTTGCATTAGGCGTGGGTACCACAAGTTACTTATGTGTCCACTTACAATTTTTTATTTACAAAGATATTACATGATGGGACTACTAATGCTGTTGGCCTACTCAATCACACTTGTAACTATTCTGAATGTCATCGTGACAGTTCAAAGCGTGATCACAATCAAATAGTCAAGAGTTATGCAGAGCTACAGCTAGTAAGGCCTATATTATCCACTCAAGCAGCTGCTTGAGAGAAGAGCATGAAAACTCAGCAATTATGAATATTCACCTTGTGTGAAAATAAGTAAATCACCACTGAAGGATCACACAATGACTATTAAAATAAAATTGTAGAGCGAGTTTGGACTAGACTGATGAAATTCTCCTGATGAAAATATTCTCTCGGAAGACAATCATTTTCAGGCGGTTCCTATTAGTCTCATTAACTAGTTCCATGCAATAAGTGGGAAGTTTAGAATGAAATGGAGAACATTTATTCATCTAGAACCGGCTATCAACAATTTGCACAGACAAAGCTCACTTGATTAGATGCTATAGCCTACCTCGAGCACAAACCATACTGAGTGCTACTTTGTACACTTGACATACATGTAACTTACTAATGCTGTCACACATTTATCAAGGAGTAAGTGACAGCAGATAGTGTATGACAATATAGGAATCAATCTCACCGAATTGAAAAAATCTGCTTTCTTCTTATGACTTGCATTCATTCACATTCGCCAAGGAGTAAGTGACAGCGGACAATTGATGAAAATACAGCAATAAATCTCAGTCGAATGATACTTGCTCTCCAGCTAATGCATGCTCTCGACAAAACGGTGACCTGCCTAAATTCGTATTTCCGAGGAACTGAATATGTTTAAACAAAATTATTTTAAATAACCAGATAGAGTTTTATTCTGCTTTTTATCATGTAGGCTTTTCCTCGATAGCCCACTCATGAATGAATTAGCATTTAGGCAATGCTTCAGCAGTGTTGAGATGCAACGATGCAAGTATATTCACCTACATCACTAGAACATTATATATTTGTAGAAGGGTAATTCTATCTTTGGGTATTACTTTGTTGAACTGAGGGTTAGAGAGAAAAGCAAGATTATAGAGTAAGTACCTTTTCTGTGAGCAAGACTATTGAGAAGAGGTTCATCAATATTCATGATCAAATTCAACCTCGACACGGGAATTCAACCTCGGCGGCTAAAGAATTAGAAGATTCCAGGAAACGAACAAGTGTACTTAAGCAGATGACGCAGTGAAAAGTTGTGTAACAAACTATGCTACAATTTTGAATAATTTTTGATGAGTGAGAGCAAAACAGATCTACGAAGTTTTCAATTATTTAGATGTTTTGCGTTGTATCAAAAAACATCAATTTTTTGACAAAAATTGCCACTTTTATCAATTATATTATTTATCTGCTTTTCTTTTAATGACCAAAGTAATTGAATTCGAACTGTCACAGCTGATTTAATTGTATTACACGAAAGAAATCTATTTTGACAATTTTCACACGACTTTAGAGCTTGGAATTGATCGAGAAAACATTTGCCGTCACTAAAGAAAAGATTATAACGTCATGATATCTCAGATTTTGATTACTCAAGCACGACAAAAATCATTTGTAGTTGAAGGCATTGATTTCCACAATGTGGAAGGTTGATGTTCCCATAGATGATTATGCAATTCCAGCTCGAGACAATGCAACTCCTTGATAAGATTGAGTATCCTAGCCAAGAAGTGCTTCGGTCAGCGGTTATATTGCCTAAATTGGCAATGATTCAGAATTGCTGAAAATTTTAGGTTCGGCTACAAATTATGCGAAGAATTAACACCAAACATTCATATGAACCGCAGCCTTTTGCAGCTCTACAAAGCGTCTGTCATAAGACCACAATGTGAGATGCCATTTATCTGTGACATGATGTAAAAGGACTGAAAAATAGCGGAAATTTTGTAATAGTAATTCTTGATTTAATTGCAGCATTTCAATCATTTAGCAGCGACAATGGGTACAAGCCACGGCTAATCAAATTACCGCTTGCAGCATATTCCTGAAAATGTACAAATTGTAGAGAGAAATGCATATTTTCTCAAAAAATTTCAGTTGGTATTCAAATAATAACAGAAAATTTTACGTGGACGGGAATGCTTCGTGTGTACAGCAATAGCCGGGTGCCCGAACTCAATACATATATCTTCCGGCGACCACCGTTATCCCATTTAAATTCCGACCTCTGCCCGACCAATTTTTTTTGTTTTAAAATGGTCTAAAAGCACTTCAGTGTCAACCTGCTTTCGAAGGAAGTAGCCCTAGTGAGCACAGAATGCGTCTCAAGTCATTTCATGCTTCACGAAGTTTTCCCGCTACCCAGCTTCGTTACGAATTCGTTACGCGGGTGGGCGATCTAACGGGATAATTTTATGCAATGTGAAAAATTTGGAGCAAAAATAATGTATTTTATTTTGGAGTTTGCTAATTATTAACTTGAAAGTTAAGCTTTATTATGCAGCGTGGATCAATGAAAGAAATTCTTCATGTATTGATGAACAAGTGAAGCACACAGTCCACGCAGCATTCATGAGCGACCATTTTGGAAGACATAAAAACTGTAAACTCGTGAAATATTTGGTCACTAAAGATATCTGTGATGAGTAAAAGAATATCTATGATAGCCTCTAACTTCTGGCCATTTGTCCGACATCCTCGTTGAGGATACACATCCTCCATTTCTAGTTCAGATGGTTCAGATAATTCGATTTCAGATCTGCCCAAATGAATTTCAGTTGATCTCCAGTTGAATTTAGGATCTTTTCAAAGTTGTGCTTCTGACAGATATCTGAAATTCAGCTACAGAAATCTGAAATCCACCTAATGTCTGAAATTCATTTGGAAAGATCTGAAATAGACATGGAAAAGGTGCAGTTGGTACCAAAAGTTAACATACAGGGATGATAGAGAAGTTTTCGGACTTTCAATACTATTCAAACGACTATAATAAGTCTCCAAAACAAAGGAAAAAACGTCAATCACCGAAAAATAAATTTCAAAATTTTCCATTGGAAAATAGTAGTAAGTAAAACTCCACCACTGGACCGCGCAAGATGGCCGCCGTCGCTCACGTCCCCTCCCCTCCTGTCAGCCGAGTCGGTCGTGGTGAGCCGGCGTGTTGCTTCGAGTCTGACGTCCCCCCTCCTGTCAGCCGAGTCGGTCGTGGTGAGCCGCCGTGTTGCTTCGAGTCTGACGTCCCCCCCCCTCTGGCCGGCCGACGTAGCGAGCGGTGGTTTGTGATGCGCTCTCCAGGTTGGCGTGGTGTGCCGGCCAGGTTGGGAGGGTGGAATGTCGTAGCTCACCTGAAAAAATCCTAAGTGTCAGAGTGGCTTTGTATGGTCAAAATTTTGAAAATTTTCCAAAGTGTGGCATTTCACTAGTGAAACAAACTATTCGAAACTTGCGTCAAAATTACATTTAGTACCTAACGGAAATTGCGCAATTACGTTGTAAGACTTGCGTAGTATTTGTGCAATTCTCTTATGCAGACTTATGCTTAACTTGTCTAACTACTTTACGAGTCTTGCCCGATACTTGCCCAATACTTCCCTAGATGCCCGTTTTTGGATAAAACATGCATGATGCATGTATCATGGATAAATCCTATCAAGAAATTTCATTCCTTATTAAATAAAATGGTCTATTTTGGTGTAGATATAACTATATTAATAATATTTAGCATTGTAAAGAGTGGGAAATGTATATAAAAATTACTCAGAATAGTAATTTGGAATTGTACATGGTAAAAACATCGATGATCCATGTACGTGGATAAAATACATAATTAAAAGAGCGTTTCCTGTAGAGAAGAATTGTCCATTTGAGTTAGATACCGACTTTACTAATAATATTGATGCTGTAAGAAGTAACAAATGCATTTAAATTACTCAAAGAATCGCTCATGGATAAAACATCGATGATCCATGGATATCGACATGTGAAACATATAGGGCCTATACGACATATGAAATATGCATGTCTACTATTATTTCGAGTGTTTTATATATGCCCTTTATATTTGATGAAATGGTGGGTATAATTAAGATATTCAGGTGACTTCATCGCTTCTCTCTTTCTCACTCACTCACTCGTTCCTCTTTTCTTCCTCTTCTTCTACTCATTTTTCATCATCTTTCACATTCACTACATGTACATTGTAGCTACAATGGCAATAACATCAGTCAATGCTGACGAACAGGTCAACAATATTAGGCCTACACATGACATATTTTTTCAATATTAAGCAATTCTATCGGCACACATTTTTCTTCTCAAATTGAAACATTTATTGAAGTTTCTAAGTTCCACACCGTGCCCATCAGCAAGTCGACTTTGATCAGTTTGCTCGTGTGATCGCTAAATTACTTAGCTAGTAATTTGCAAAACTTATGATATTAAATCAGCATGTAACTGAAAGAAACAATTGCATAAGTATCTCGCTCAGTCTGCGTAATCGTATCTCGCTTCTATAACTTTCCGTCACTATATTAAGGAAATTCGCCACGCGCACGCAGCTGAGGAAGTTCGGTCACATTGTTGGCAGCCTGATCGTGGCCGCATTCGCGAGCCATGAGCGGTCGATAATATTCTCTCGCTGGGAACTGTTGATACCTGTGACTCAGCGTCCCCGCTTAATAATTATTGTCCGCCCATCACGTGGGACCATAGAATTAAATATTTTGTTTCTCTGCTTCGGTTTGCTAGAAGCGTGATTAATACGAAATGGACGGCACATTGAGGAGCCTATTAGGTGGCCAAAAAGGAATTCCTAATACCTTACAGAGATAGGAAAAAAGTCGTGCGTCGCTTGCGGATTAATGTGAGTTCCAGCGAAGTGCTTCGATTGCCAAAATTCCTTCAGATTCGAAGAATTCAGATCATTGCCCACAAGTTTTCTCCATAATGTTGACCCTTCCGATCATTATTAAAGAAAGTAGCAGGCGTACGAAAATTAGTTCACTTGATGTTTTCACATCCTCTCCTCGGCATTGCTCACTGTATAGTGCATACATTGAATCGAAGCCAGGCATCGATGTGTGTTTTGGTGTGTGCGAAGTGATATCACAGCACGCACGCCTCTCTCACTGGCTCTGTTGTCCTTTGCTGACAGCTTATTGTTTGCCATTTCCAATAGCAAGCGATACACGAATTTTCCATTCGAGAAGGAGCAAGTTGTCTAATTCTGTGCCATTTCGATATAAGGTTACATATAACTCTTCCTTTCTAGGAAACCGAAGCGCGCGCAGATGAATCTAGTTCTGTGCGTGGGACAGAAAGCTGCCCAAGTTGTGCGCTCTTCGTTCTCGTGAACCCGTGTTAACTGCTTAATATTACAAAAGTCAGCGCATCAAGAGGATATTCTACTTACACACCTTTATTTATTCATCGTCTACGTTTTTTCATTATCTTACTTAGTTTTCATGCACAACATGGAGCACAATTCAAAAATGAACACTCGCATGTAGTCAGTGAGTTCTTCCACTCAATGAAGCCATCAAGTTCCTTTGATTTGTGCATCAGAATTAAAAATTCATCACTTGGATCAAACCGCAGAAAAAGGGTAAGCTTCTAAATGTTTCCAAATTTATTTTGTCAACTTACAGCATTTAACTGCAAGTCTAGGTACATGTATTTGGAAATCCCGAAAACAAAATCAAAGGAAAGATTTGGTCATATGATACAATCGATAAATCAAAAGTTGGTTTATTGACCATGAACACGTAGAGACATTTCTATGACTGTGCTGCTATCTCTGCTATTAATTTTGCAAATACTAGAAAGCTACTAGCGTCACACTTAATTTAATTTACTGGCAACAACAAAATATCTCAATTCCTCTCGGTTCCTCTTAGCAGCACATTTTGGGAATCCTTTATTTATACATAAATATCATAACTATCAAGAACTCCTAAAATGTGCTGCTAAGAGGAATTCTTGGCATATTGAATTCAAAGTGAATAAGTCTTGGGCATGTGACATCATTTGTGTGATGGAAAACCCAAGACCTATTCACTTTGAATTCAACATGAGAATGTGCATGCATATCAGTTTTCACGACGACGTTTCTCGTTGAAAAATCGATCAAAAGTCGTGAAAAGAATCATAATCAAATGGGAATATGTTGAAACGGTAATACACTGCTTTTAAATTCGTAATTTCTGATTGCTTTGAAAATAGCACAAAAATCTGGGCATGTTGAGACAAAATAGTTGCATGCTAGAAACTATGAGCATGAAAGAACTTAAATTAACGCATTAAAACCATTTCAATTTAGCACTTCAATAGTAGGCTATACTTGTGCTATGGCATCAATATTTGGATGACAAATAATTGAAAAAAAAATTGAAACAATTGAACATGGTATAAGGCATAAAAAATCTATTCCAAGACTACAAAAAGTTTAGATGGAGAATATTTTTATCAATACGGACAAACTATTGAGCTATTCGATATCTGCTTAAGTTATACAATTTAATCTTGTTTCTGAAAAATGGATTCATCAAGGAAGCTTGTTTAAATAGGTCACTATTTCCATTTCATAAATATTGAACTGAAAACCTGTAGCTAACGCCCATGATATTCAATTAATTTTTTCAGAATCGCTCCATTTTAGAAAATGATATCAATTTGATATTTCGAGTCGTTTAAGAAAAATGATCAAGCACACAAAAGGCATAGATGCTACACGACGGACTGCACACTGTAATAAAGATCAGTTATGCGTTGCAGTCCAACAATAGGTTTAGTTTTGCAAAATCAATTATTTTTCATGCCTTACGATTAATATAAAACAATCGAAGTACAAACTCATTGCCACTCTTTTATATCAACTTGTGTTTACTTATTACAAATTATGCATCGCACTTTTCATATCATCGTAGGCCTAGTTATTATGGTCACATGTTAGTTGTAGGCCCGCATGTCACCATGAATACCTGAAGAGATGCTGTCATATAAACGGTAGACAAGATGACATTATGTGTGTGTTTGCAGATTGTGATTTTAACAAAATGAAATTACATGTACGGTGTTAATATTATAGAAAATTCAAGCATTCCTGACTATCTTCATTTCACGAACGATTGACAGGCGGTCGGCAATAGGCTATACTCCGTTTTTATTTGCAGATTGCATTTTTGTAAAAACAGTTACCGGTACTTGAATATCAAAATAAAATTATTAATAGATACTACAAACATTGATTAAAAAATAATTCATAAATTGTTAATGATCACAATTCAACCACTCCTGAATATCTTCATTTGCTATCAAAATTCCTAAGAATAATATCGCTTGCCACATTGTCAGAGATGAAATGAGTCAAAAGCAGTTTTCTTAATAGTCTTTACTACAACACCTAAAATTACTATAAATGATTTCTCTTCTCAACTTTGAGTAGGCCTACCTATAGAATGTTAATTAAGATTAGTTAAGTATGATAATTCTAGCTGCTCTGCACATCAGCACAAAATTTGTCTTCTTTTTACAGGTGCTTATTGCTGAGGCTGCGCAAACTCGTCGTATCTGTGCATCAATGACTCAATACCTGACCTACGCTCGGCTGTTTTTTCGTCTTGTCTTGTGAGCTAATTAACCCCGAAATACTGGAATTATTATTTACCCATAAATCTCTCATATATTCGCAACGTCCCACCGATCATCAGATTCGGACAAACGTCTTGTGGTCCAACTGAAGATGTTTTTTCAGTGACCTCGTATCATCGCTTCAAACTTCATAGTACTGGTGATTGTTTCTCCGTTGAACTGTAAATTTTTCGTGACATCACCTCTATTCTTAAAAATGTGATGATGACGTCGCTACGGTGTTCGACTCGAAATGACAGTGTTTCAGATGACGTGAAATACGCATTCGGACTGTGGGCATGTTTTCTGGTTGGAAGGATTTTCAAATGAAGGATGATCAAATCCGGAAAGAGAAATTTTCTTTATGTTGATAACAGTAATTTTCTTCAAAATTATTTGTATCTGATCGTTCGATGTGTGCTACTATATGAACGTCATCCTATACGGTGGTAAAACTTTGTGCATTTTCTAAATACGTATGGAAAATTTTATTTTTGAAGGATATCCATTCCTTCTGCTGTTTACTTGGGAGAGCAGGGCTCAGTTTTTGTAATCTCTATGAATGCTATCGTACAAAGGATAATTTTAGCAAGAATAATTATTTTACCAATTTTTCTAACAAATATTTTCTTACACGATTACTATTGTGCGGAAAATCAATCATGCTTGAAATTTGAATTAAGAACAAAAGAATACACTTCAATCTACAGCGTTATATTCGGTATAGCTCAAAGGGAAGAAGCGTACCGTGCCATAACATATTTGCTCCAGAAGAAAACTCCATAAGCTGAATGAGTGATCAATCGTTTCTTATTATGATTTCAAATATCTTTCAACTAAATTTCTCAATAAACTGTCATGGCACCCTTCCGGTCGACAATGCTGCATCAAGAAAATATATAAAGAATATTTCAGAGTAACATCTTCCGAATAATCGCTTGCACTGCCATTTTAATCGTTTTAAAACATTTCTAGAAAATACACTTCTCTGATAGCTTTTAGAATTATGATTTGTTATTCGATCAGAGTCTTTTTTGAAAAATACCTTATTTTACTAATTACAAATAACATGTAAAAGCTCTTCTTTCTAATTTTTTATTCCATAAATTCATTAGAAATGTTTTTTGAATCGGAGATTGAAAACTGTGTTAGAGACTGATTCATTTGCGTTTCATTAATTCACGTTGTGCATGAATTTTCCTTGTGTCTTCAATACATTGCTATAAACATGATGTTGATTTTATACACGGTTATTTAATTTGCATTTGAATGTCTCTGTGACATGTGCAATTTTATATCGAAGATAATGTATGGCCTTTGCGCCACATCTATGCTGGAGTGACTGGAATTTGCCAGGAATGTAATGAATGTATTTCAATTTGTAAAGTAAGTTCTTCATGTTCGTAAATTTTACAATGTTGTATTCATGCAACATGTAAAATTCATCACTCCACGACAAAAATGTGCTATAAACTTACAATACAGATTGTACAATGATACTAGCATCCCTGGTTAATTTCATCTATTCGATGGTAAAATTATAGATGTCACATGATTAAATCATTGATATTTCATTGACAAAACATGCATGTCTCATAGATATAACATGCATGTCTCATACATATAACATGGATGTCTCATGGATAAAACATGCATGAAAATCATGCATGGCCATGTATGGTGCATGCATGATCATGCATGAGACATGCATGATCATGTATGAAACATGCATGGTCATGCATAAATCATACATGATCATGCATGAATCATGTATGATCATGCATGGGAATCATGCATGTTTTATCCAAAAACGGGCATCTAGGGTTGCGTTCATTTATTTATTTATGAAACTTACGCTATGACCCACTGCATTTATAGGAATTATGGCGCTAAATCTACGTTCAAGCAATATTCAGAATCATACTAAAACAAAAGCATATAAAAACTTAAACTATATATTCCACGACTATAACCGAGGAAGTAAAATTGTAGAAATGCAATTACATGTACGACAAACTCCTTATAAAATCTGAAAATGCTTGAACTCTGATCTGACATGTAGAATTACAGATGAGATACATTTTCTCATGATTCAAAATGATTTGAAAGAAGGCAACAAATATATGTTAAACAATTATAAAATCTAAAATTCCTTGCTATGCAAAACTCTGATGACATGCAGAATTAAAGGAGACACATTTTCTCATGATTCTCTTCATTTCAATGAGTTGAAAGAAGGCAGCAAAAATATCACAATCATAAAATCTGAATGTCCTTGCTATATAAAACTCACGTATGATATATACATGTCGAATTACAGAAGAGGTACATTTTTCATGATTTTTCATGATTTTTAAAACATCCAACAAGTATTGCTAAGAATCACTGATATTGATACTATCTTGAGAGCGAAAAGACGAATACTTCATATTTTCTCGACTTATCTTACTTGCGAGATGAATTGTAGCAGCAGTTATAGAAGATAAATTTAAATCGCGTGACATTCGCGGCACCTTTTCAATTGGGGTTTGCTTGGTTTATTTTCGAAAGACCATTCCTCATCTGATAAATACACAAGGAGATCATCCGAGTCTATCACATTATTTTCGTGTTCGTTGACGAATGTCTCAATATACTCTTGATTTTTCTTAGTACGATTGTATGGATCTCTTCGTAAAATCCTGGCAGGTTGATCACCATTAAGTGAAATCGCATCGCCCTGCAAGACAAAGAAGGTATGCTTCCATTTCAGAAAATAAATTGTGTATAGCAAATTAAGTACATGTAAGATGCAACCATTAATGAACATAACGGGGTCTAAAATTTTAGCTTGCATATACGACTGAAGTTTTTAGTGGTAGATTATCATGCATCCGTGTTAAGAGATTAGATGACTTATTTTATTCTATTTATTTCGACTTTATTGTATTTATAGAGCGGTACTCTAAGAAAATTAAGTATTCGCGCATCGTCATCACTTCCAACACTCAAAAAGTAGGAGTGAAAGAATATGATGCAGCTAGACTAGTCTCACTATACAATTCCGTCACAAGCTAATATCGTAAATCTTGAAATCTAAAAATACAGTATTCTATTTGCTAAATTAGTAGACTGTATGGCGTTGTAAATCTCGTGTAATTTTTCTAGCCAAGCGTCCTGTTGTCACAATTGGTAGGCATCTAACTATAGCCATGATTCTTTCCATACCCTTGATTTTGCCCCGACCATACGCTCAGGTTGACTCAATGCAAATATTTCGAAATTAAATAACTAGACCTATTCCTGCAAGTGTAGACAAAAATCTAGAAAAAACTTCAAACCATGAGAAATCTTGAAATCATATTTTAAGAAGCAAACAATTTGTCCGGCAATTAAGTCTCTTGGATTGTGGTGGAATATATTACAGACGAAAATTGAAATTGAATAGTGCAGTGCACCTACATTTTTAATGACGAGTTTGATGTAGCGTACGTAAGTCTAAGGAAAACCAGTCGTACCACAAAAAATCGCATCATTGTATTTATCGAAAAAGAAAATCGGGTTAATTTTTGCCGATAAGAAAATATTGGAAAATATGCCCAGCATCTACTCGTTTTTTTTTTTACTGAATTTTCACCCCTAGCACAGCTATGAGCCATGAACGAAGCTAGGGGTTACTCAATGAAAAACTAATAAAATGTATTACTTTGAATAAATAAAAGAAAAAAAAACAGATCTTCTAATCTGATTAAGCTGCCCCCATCAGAAACCTATTCGCACGCCTCTTGAAAGTATCAAGATTGTATTGGTCAGGGAAAGTGGTCTGGGGAAGCTGATTCCAAAGCTGTGCCGTGCGAACAAAAAAACTTTTCGAGCGACTCACAGTACGTGCGCGTTCTAAGCTCACATTATAGCATGTGAGTGCATTAGCTCTGCGTGTGCTTCTGGAGAAGATCTTAGGTTTGGGTACGCACTCATTTACTGCAGAGCTGCTTCTACCGAAATAGTACCTGTAGAAGAGACTGAGTGAAGCAACATCCCGTCTGACGGAGAGCGGCTGCAACTTGCTAGCAAGTTTTTCACCCATGAGATTCTTGACACGTTTCTCAACCCGTTCAAGGAGGTTAAGATGCGTTTGTGGGGCGCCTGCCCACAGATGACAACAATACTCCATCAGAGGACGAATAGTGGACTTGTAAAGATAGCAGACAGTCTGTGGTGGAAGATAGCTGCTGGCACGATAGAGACTACCAATGCGTTGAGCTGCCTGCTTGCTAATGGATTGGATGTACGGTTTCCATGACAAGTCTTTCGTAACCGCTAATCCAAGGAAGGAGATGGAATCTTGTTCTCTGATCCTATTATCTGACATCTTAATGCTATGATCATCATCTCCTTTAAGTCGTGAGTGCAGAATACTCTGAGTTTTTGAAGGATTGAAGGAAACAAGCCAATTGGCGCCCCATTCTGAGACCCTGCGTAAGTCTTCATTAAGAACGTCGCATAACTGCTGACGTTGCTGTGTGTTTTTAGCGAGTCGCTCATTGGAATTGAAGAGTGTTGTGTCATCTGCATACATCACCAATTTACTCACTAGGCAGTCTGGGAGGTCGTTGATGTACAGCAGAAAAAGAGTGGGTCCCAAAATTGACCCTTGAGGAACTCCTGCATTGACAAACTTGGTGGAAGACTTTTGGCCATCTAAGACGACAGATATCTGCCGGTCACTAAGGAAAGAAGCAAGAAGTTTGTGGAGTTGATCAGCAACTCCATAGGACTTTAGCTTCATAAGGAGTCCCTGATGCCAGACTTTATCGAATGCCTTGGAAATATCCAAGGCAACTGATCTCGTCTCACCTTGTCTGTCAAGGACACGACTCACATGTTCAGTGACATATGAAAGAAGATCTGCATTTGATCGAGAGTGCCTGAAGCCATACTGTTCTTCTGATAGAAGGTTCTGAGTTTCAAGGAAGTTAACAATGTGTTGGTTAATCACTGCTTCAAAAATCTTGCCAGCAATTGGAAGCAGGCTGATAGGACGGTAACTAGATGGAAGAGATGAGTCAGAACCTTTCTTTGGAACTGGAACCACGGAAGCTACTTTCCAAGAAGAGGGAAACTCACCCGTGGATACATATCTACTGAACAGTTTAGATAAAAGTGGAGAAAGCTCAGGTGAGAGATGCTTGAAGACCGAAACCGGGATGCCGTCTGGTCCACTAGACTTAGAGCTATCGAGACCGGCGATGATCTTTTTGACGTTTCGGACTGTGACTGAAGGAGGACTAACTGTCTCATCAGTGCGCATGGGAATTGGAGGTGGAATTCTACCTCCATCGTCTAATGACGAATTCTTCGCAAACTCTTTGCAAAGAAGCTCGGCTTTGTCTGCTGAGGTTGTCGCCATAGAAGTACTGACTTCGGCATGACGGAGTGCTGGGATGGAGGATTTGTTCCTATTGGTGACACTGTTGTAAATCCTCCAGAAGTCCTTAGAGCCAAGCTTTTGGGTAGCAATGGATTTCCGTACATACAAAGCGTAACGGCTTTTGGCCTGATGTATGGTTTCCTTGCAATGTCTACGTGCGGTTTTGTACAATTCAAGATTGCCAGCGCTACTGTCACGCTTATACTTATGGAAAAAGTGGTCACGCTGGCAACTTGCAGCTGCACATTCTGGTGTAAACCAAGGTTGTGAGTGGGGCTTCATTTGGAAAGTGCGGTGAGGAATGTAGGCCAACATCCCTATCTGAAGCCACTCTGTCAGTTCTTGCGCCGACTTGTGGACGTTCTCGCTCAGAATCAAATTCTCAGCTTGAACTTGACTAAGAAAAGTGCGGAAGCCACACCAGTCTGCTTTGGAGAATTGATAAATTGTTCTATGGAAGGGTGCAGACGGTGTGGAGCAAACTTGTTTGCCAGAAACTGTGATAACACAGTGATCAGACGTGCCGAGGGGAGAAGTAACCTTGTGTGAAAAACAAGTTGGATTTGAGGTGAGAAACAGGTCAAGGAGATATCCAGTATCCCCAGCTCGGTCAGGCACTCTGGTAGGACAAGTGACAATTTGACTAAGGTTGTGAGAGACAGCGAAATCCTGGGCTGCCTGACCGGAGAGATCGGTGGTGCGTGAGTGCACAAGCCAGTCAACATTGTGCACGTTGAAGTCACCAAAAACAGCAACTTCAGCGCTGGGGTAGAAGAGAATCGATCTTGTCAGAAAGAACATTGAAAATATCCGCATTAGTTGATGGAGAGCGGTATAGGAAAAATAGAAGAAGAGTGGTCTTCTGCAGCGGCGCAATGAAGGCAAGATACTCATGCCTTGGATCCTCTGAGCTACAAAGCCTTCTCAAGGGAAGGCTTGTCTTGGCATAGACTCCAAGACCATGACAAGGTGCTTTATCCATCCGGTGAAATATGTATCCATCAGGAGTAACGTCGCTTGATGACACACTGGGATCTAACCTGGTTTCCGACAGGGCCAGAAGATCTGGTGACTTACCTTGCAGGAAGATGTTGATGTCGTCGTAATTGGACCTCAGTCCCTCTTACGTTGCTGAAGCTGATCCTGAGAGGGGTTTTGAGCTTGACGGCTTGACTACGTTTCTTGTGTGTCTTTCTCATTTTCATAATTTCTCATAGAATATCAATCAAATAAACGAAAATTATACTGTACAACAAAGTGATACAAGAAACTTTGGAAGGCATCAGAAAAGCGTAAATAATAGCAACAAAGCTGCAATAAATAATACGCAAAAAAGACACTTATAGGCACAGTTCATGTCGCAAAAGCTTGAAGAAACCCAAATGAGAACCCCTTTGCCGTAACAATGGGTACAAGTCAGGTAGGCCACAGAGGAACCGGATACAGCTACACGGGCTAAACCCCTCAGTAAAGCTACCCACGCATGTCCGTGGCAGTGGAACTGTACCGCCTTTTTTCGAGCAGTTGACCGGGCCTGCCTCCCAAAGCATTACCAGTGGGTTCGGGACCCTCGAACTACCTGACGCCCGTATGCCGTGAATACGTTGGATCTGTCACACCTTAACCTGCAACAAATGGGGAAGTGCAAAAGACAGCAGTGGAAGGAAGTTCGATCACAAATGAGCCAAATATGTGCCATGCCCAAAAACCTGATTCAACAACATGAAACATCTGATGACTGTTCATATCTCGCAAACCAGGGAGTGGTGTTAATTGGGACGGCCGAAGCCTACCACACATTTAAAATAAACAAACGTGGAGAAAAAGAATGAAAAATTAATCAAACATAAATAAATTCAATGACCAGTAAAATAAAAATAATATTCCAGAGCCTGCTAGTTAGCCGGAGCACGGTCACAAACCGCCGTCAATAAACCTTTCCGACAAGGTAGAACCCAAAGAAGCATGAGCTTCAGACGACAAAGCCTTATTGCGACTCCGTTTTCACCCTTTCACCGCTTTGAGGCCGCAGGTTGAGTGAGAAAGGGAAATAATTCGTACAGTAATATTAATAAATTCATTATCTAATGCATATCTGACGATCACATTAGGTGATCGGCAAATGCAGACAAAGACAATGGACAGACGTGCAAACATTATAAGCTTACCGTTTAAAATTAGGTATGTATTCTGAAAAACGAAATATTCAACTCACTTTTTGGAATCCTTGGATATCTGTGTCAGAAGAATGCGCCAGCGATGTGTGACTATAGACGCCATTGGAGGTAGAACAGTTAGTTCTCGTCAGCCAGACCAAGAACAAATCAGGTTTGCGTGCTTTTTCATTCATAAACCTTGATGCGATGGGCCTTTCTAGTTTCGACATCTGAAATAACAATTAAAATATTCGTCTATTAAACTGATGTACCGTATACACTATATTGGTGCATACTAGGCTGTTCCAATGCAAACAATAACCTAGAGTAAATTGAAAATTGAATTTCAATAATTTACAGTTTGGTGCATAATTAGTACGTCCGGCAGGTAGAAATCTTAACTCTGCTTCCCTTAGTATTTTCACTAGATGATTTTAACACAATTAGGTGCATTTAATTGAAGTTGGACAATACAATGAATAAATATTGTAATTTTAGGTTTATAAGGAATGGTTCTATTGCAAAAGGACCACCAGAGCTTACACATCAGCAACCTATTCATCAGAGGAAAATGACCTCTCAAAGTTTGATTGCATGTTATCAATACCTGCAACTAAAGAGGATTCCAATATATAAAATAACAAAATGATCAATCGAAAAATTCACGTGTTAAAAAATCTTGCAGACCAAAATCGATGGAAATTGCTCACGTTTTACTTCTACTAGTAGATTTGAAAAATGTCACAGCCACTGGTGAGTAAAATAGGAATATTTGAGTTACGTCGGACAAAAACTTTACTTGCATTAAATAAGACAAATCAAATGCATTAAATAAAATACAAATCAAAACTGCAACAAATGCATCACACTGGGTGCACAATTTAATCGGTAGAAGGCGGCCGATTAAACACCGATTATTTTCTTAAATCATCTGAAGTCGACGTTTTCACTAAACTGAAGGAGCTGATTTACGTATGATTAACTTAAAGATATAGGAAGCCATTCCAAATAATAAAATGCACTGAATGTTCCAAAAGCCTTATGATGCTAGTCTAATCTTACTTTGAGTTGTCAATTTCAGTACTTGGTTTTATCTTTATTGTAACTTTGTCCTGTTGATATGTCCAATAATTTCATGAAATCGATCGACCAACAAATGTCGTTTTTATTTTAAAATGACTTCGAGTTGAATAATATTAAATGTTGACTAATTGATTAGATTTAGCCTACTAAAAACTCGCAATATTAGTTACAAAAATATGCAGCAAACCGTTTGATCTACATGATTACTCAAGCAAATGAGTCCAATCAAAATCACATATATTAAGCATCATTGAAATAAAGGAGACTCGGACTCAACCGATCAATTTTTTAAACAAAGATGGGATGAAGAGAAAACCCATCCCCCACTCCAGATATTATGTCATGAGAGTTTCAAATGGCTGGCAAATATTCTTTTGCAACAAATTTAGAAGAAATTTGCTGTGTTCAATCATCGCTATGTTAAAAAGCAGATTGAATTTTAAATTAGTAGATTACAGAGTCTAGTGTAGAATTACTTTTACCTAAAAAAATCTTGTATTTCAATCAATTACTGATTCATTATTAAAATTAACAAAAATCTTCATGTCTACTAATAGGAAAATAATCAACCGATTACCGATTATCGCTGGACGTCAATAATCGGCCGATTAATCGGCACACCCCTAATTCTACAGATTTATACCGAAGAAAGCAGGAACTGCAGCTATGATAAATCATTGATATGAATAGTAAATATATGCAATAAGATGTGATTTTACATGAAGAAATCAAATGCACGACAATGGACTTTCAAGTTTTTGTCTACAACATCAAGTGTGTAGCCTACTTACTATCTATATCAGGCTGTCAGTAAAAGTCAATAATTGTTTATTGGCCTTTTGGAAAACAGAAAAAACCAATTGTCATATTTGTTTTAGTCTGCTTCAGTGCCGTTCACTTTTTATTTTCTATTTCTTAGTGTATGGTAGATCTCGTTTTGCGAACATTCTCTAAGTATTTCCCTAAGATTATAAATTGTTTTGATTAACGTATCTTATGATATCTTATGCATGTTTCGATGTTGTATTTTTAATGCTGTATCAAATTACACTAATTTTAGCTACTGTGTATAAATAACATCTTGACTCTCGTAAAGAAACTCGAAACGTTGTGTCAAAAATCGCTTTTTATTCATGTGAAATCATAAGACGATTTTAAAAAGGCAAAAATTCATGCAAACATGCTTTAAACAGTATACACAGATCAGCCAATTCGAATTTGGAAATGTCTGTCATCTCATCAGGTTTTACTTAAAATGATCTTGCAATTTCAAAGTATCCCACGTTTTTTATCACTAAGTGAGATCTTACTACCGCTACATCATTGTCATTTTGTAAGTCATGGCGAATAATTCTAAAATTCATTCGTCTATAGCAGTATCTCAGGGTTAGTGGTGATTTTAATGCAACAGGTTATGGATAACTTATGAAGATGGGGAGATAAAATGCAACAAACCATGTGTGGAAGTATGTAGATTTTTAATTTATCATAATATTTGAATCATCATTACATATAATGATGGAAGATAAATAATTTTCTCACCTTGGTTTTGATGTTTATGAAATAGCATTGGTTGGATCTGGATTGTCATTCTTTTCCCGTGTGCGATGCAGTAGGTTTTGATTCCGCATAAAGCATATAGCATGATGTTCCTCAGTTCCGTAATTGAAATACAATTCCCCTCAGCGACGTTGAGAAGAAATTCGTCGAAACAGCAACTCGTGGACAGCATCAATAAATCCACATAATATGCACTAATTCCTATCGCATATCCAGGGCGCATACCCAACGCAAACGATTTCGCACACTGTTCCTCCGACACCCGAATACCAGCGCGCTACCGCTGCTACGACAACAGCATTGACAGAGAAGACAAGTGCAGGCACAAGAGGTCGTTGATCGATGGTGATGGCATGGCAACCTCGAAATATCTGTGATCTGAATAAGAATGCTTCTGCGTCAACCGGTGACTCAGTTGTCTGCTGTCCTCCAAGTCTCAACCGTAGAGTTTCTCAACGAAATGCTTGACCGTAGAAAGGTCAATATGGTCTGTCTATTTCTTGTGTCATGTGCATAGATGGCTTCCTGACTCTTGTTGACAAAATTGACAAGATGGTCGATAGTGAAATAAGAAGGACATCGTTTTCAACTGTTTTTATCATCTCTAAAACAAGTAGTTAGGCTATAACCATGGCTGTAACCAAATATATTTATGATTGTTTTAGAGGAAATCCCCGAGCCTGATATTGGCAAACAGTGAAAACCAGTTTTCTTCTTTAATCCGAGTACTTTCGGTGCGCTCCGCGCATCATCTTTAGAGAATTTTTCCGACAGCGATCTTCTAACTTTGGTTCTAGTGGACGGATTTCGTCTTACAGCTACTCGTTTGAAAGAGGAGAAAAAACTGCTCGGTGACATTTTTTTGTTGCGAGTCAATCGGACCAGCCGTTCAAAAGTTAGAGCTGTTACAAGATTTTAGGTCGGAGGTCACCTGAAAAAATCCTAAGTGTCAGAGTGACTTTGTATGGTTAAAATTTTGAAAATTTTCCAAAGTGTGGCATTTCGACCTGGGACCTTCACCAAAACATTTTTCATCAAATTTCACTGACCCCTCCCCCCCGACAGCGATCTTCTAACTTTGGTTCTAGTGGACGGATTTTGTCTTACAGCTACTCGTTTGAAAGAGGAGAAAAAACTGCTCGGTGACATTTTTTGTTGCGAGTCAATCGGACCAGCCGTTCAAAAGTTAGAGCTGTTACAAGATTTTAGGTCGGAGCTCACCTGAAAAAATCCTAAGTGTCAGAGTGGCTTTCTATGGTCAAAATTTTGAAAATTTTCCAAAGTGTGGCATTTCGACCTGGGACCCTGACCAAAGTTTGTTTCATCAAATTTCACTGACCCCCCCCCCCCGACAGCGATCTTCTAACTTTGGTTCTAGTGGACGGATTTTGTCTTACAGCTACTCGTTTGAAAGAGGAGAAAAAACTGCTCGGTGACATTTTTTGTTGCGAGTCAATCGGACCAGCCGTTCAAAAGTTAGAACTGTTACAAGATTTTAGGTCGGAGGTCACCTGAAAAAATCCTAAGTGTCAGAGTGGCTTTGTATGGTCAAAATTTTGAAAATTTTCCAAAGTGTGGCATTTCGACCTGGGACCCTGACCAAAGTTTGTTTCATCAAATTTCACTGACCCCCCCCCCGACAGCGATCTTCTAACTTTGGTTCTAGTGGACGGATTTTGTCTTACAGCTACTCGTTTGAAAGAGGAGAAAAAACTGCTCGGTGACATTTTTTGTTGCGAGTCAATCGGACCAGCCGTTCAAAAGTTAGAGCTGTTACAAGATTTTAGGTCGGAGGTCACCTGAAAAAATCCTAAGTGTCAGAGTGACTTTGTATGGTTAAAATTTTGAAAATTTTCCAAAGTGTGGCATTTCGACCTGGGACCTTTACCAAAACATTTTTCATCATATTTCACTGACCCCCCCCACTCACTACACTCAAATCTATCATTCCTCACTAAGTGTAATGCTTTAGGAATATGACTGTACTACATGATTCCAAACTTATACAAATTTCATTATCTTACAGTTAACGAGAAATCTCAGGCATGGCAAACGATAAGAATCGTAAATTCCACATCAGAATGTGCACATGTGGGCGAATCAATCGGAGTGCGGACGCCAAGGCGCATGTTAAGAAGGCGGGCACTGACCGCATGATTATCCTGAATAGGTTGCGTGTGTAAAGTGTAGAGTGTTGAAGGGAGTTGAGGATGAGGCGCGGTTTTACAGAGTGCATGCAGATTGTAGTGGAGGTTTGGTGAATGACCTGAGATTCACACAGTTGATTGTTGAAGAGAGGGAGCGAATGTTGGCGATAGAGCGAGACGGCAAGGTGGAGAATGTTGTTGAGAATGATGAGTTGGCGAAAGCAGTTGCTTCGTTGGAGGTTGAGATTGAGCGAAAGAGAGTGCTTGAGAGTGATGATGAGGATGATGTGGATTTAGATAGGGAGCGTGTGAGGAAGCGTGCAAGGAAGTTGAGCTCTTCTTCCTCGGAGGTGTCCAACATAGTTGTTGAGGACCCCCCCGCAGAGCTCATCTTCCCCAAAAGTGAAGAGTGGTGGGATTCGTGTGCAGTCGACGAGGTGGTTGAAGGATGAAGAGAAGAAGCATGTGTCGCAGCAGATGGCGCATGATTTGTTGATAAATAAGTATGAGAGTTTGAAGAAGGTGAAGGATGAAGTCGTGAATGAGTTAGATGAGTTGAAAAAGAAGGAACTGAAGTCGAAGGAGATAGCGGATGAGAATATTCGAATGAGGCGTAGTGTGACTGATTTGAAGAAGAAGACGCGAGAGTTGGAAGAGAAGAATGATGACTGTGAGAAGAGGGCGAGTGCTGCAGAGAGAGGAATGAGAGATGCAGAAGCGAAGTTTGAGGAGATGATGAAGGAGATGAGTGTGTTGAGAGCGAGGAATGTTGAGTTGGAGAGGAATGTGGCTCGGCGGGGTGATGAGAGACAGGCGTTTGAGAAGTTGGAGCGCATGAGGGATGAGTGGAATCGTTTGAATGAGGATAGGTTGTTTTAGTTTCACATCCCTATTCGGGATAATCATTTGGACGGTCAAGTTCTTGTAAACCAAAATTTAGATGAAAGAATTATTTGCTACAATGGCCATCCGACAAAGAAATGCTTGCATGCCACACTCAGAATGCGCGGCCATCTCCATAAATTTTCTGTTAGAAAGCGCGCGAGACTACCCAAGGATGGCTAACTTGGTAAGTGAAAAGCAAATAAGATAGTATATCCTATTCTAATACATATCATTTTCATTACAGATCTTTTCCCCGCCTTCACCACCCCATCACGTCACTCCCGAGAACGAACCATCGGCTCTCTTAAGGGCCACCTAGGGGCAAGACATGATAGAACCTCCACGCGGTTTGCCCTGGGCAGTCACTAGACAAAATGACTTACTTAATCTTATTAAGGATATCTTACAAGTTCTGACCAGAAAGTACCAGTCGTGCTAAGTCTTATTAGCAAATCTGATCAGATCTGATAAGATCTTATTTGTGATTTTTAGAAATCTTTTGAGTAGAAAAAGGTCTTATATTTTGCGTTTCTCTACTGCACTGATGTTCCAGCAAGATCATTTAAGAACTAAAACCATTGATATCGTCTGATCTTCGCACTGTAATCGGACTTCAAGTTTTAAATTTCAGTTCACTTTTCTTAATTTCAATTATCAGCTGGTAAGATCTGAAAAGATCTTATTTCGCAAAATATAAGACTTAGTAAGTCTGGTACATTCTGGTCAGGAAATGTAAGATCTTTAATAAAATAAGTTCTTATCAGACTTTGCAAGAATCTGACCAGACTTAGTAAAACTTAGCAAGTCATTTCGTCTAGTGGTCTTCAGACTGGCGAATACTATCATTAAGTTGAATCTGCTATCAGTCAACTTGAACGTTGCGTCGCGTTAGAGGGGTATATAAACCACTACCTCTCATTTCATTTCATTTTAATCATGCAGACGCCGAACAGTCAAGTCAGCTCTCCTCTCGGACCGCAGTTAAGGCCGCGAAATTTATTTGATGAATTTCTTAGAATAGAGGAGCAAGACAGAGTCCACAACAATCTTGCTCTGATTGGCAATCCGATGACAGCAAGTGTTGTCAATCCAATGGAATGGCGCTACATTCCACCCTCCACTCACATACCAATTAGCGTGGAAGTCGACACTGCTACCATGGCGAGAGTCAAAGACTTGATAAGGGCCACCATGGGGCAAGATTTGATAGAACCTCCACGCGGTTTGCCCTGGGCAGTCTTAAGACTGGCGAATACTATCATTAAGTTGAATCTGCTATCAGTCAACTTGAACGTTATGCAGTCGATTGCCATCCCTGAAGCATTCTGATTCGCTGTTGAGCAATTCATTGTTGAAAACCCTATATAAGCCAGAAGATTGTAACGCTTCTCATTCAATTTTAAGTCACGATGGAAGCAACATCTCCTGCTAGTACCATTCCCGACTTCATCATCCCCGACGAGTGGGATGAAGAGGATGAGAAGAAGGGGAAGATCAAGAAGATCGTTTGGACGGATGAGGTGTGGACTCCTACACACCCGTCGGCTGGGTCGATCAAGCGGTCAAAAATGCGAGCCCTTAGCGACCACTTTTTTTGACATCTACTATCATATCTAAGAACTACTACATAGGTCTCTCAAATCATCTATTGGCTATTCGCCTGCAGGACCAATTTTTAAAAAAAATCAAATTTCAAATATTAAATTCCATTATACAATTTTTTGATTTCTCTGTATCTGGTTGCAAATGATTTGTACTGTCATATTTTGATAAAGTCTTATCTAGAAATACCCAAAGATTATGCAGAAACACATTCTAACAAATTTAGACCTACTTAGCCGTCAAAATTCAAATATTTTTGAAAAAAATTCAAATTTAAATTTGAATTTCATGATATATATTTTTTTCATCTCTATAACTGCATAGATACGATTTCTATTGCCATTATTTGATAATTATGTATTCATAATTGTTTCAGATTATTCAGAAGCACATTTAAATGTACTAATAAAGAGAAAGTTAACGATCAAAATACTTTTTAATATTAGTAAAAATAGGTTTTATTTACGAACCCCGATATCCCTGACGAGCCCTCATTCGCAGTACCAAAAAATATATGCATTTCAATTTTGAGTCACTTATATTAACTAATACATTGACATCAACTTATAAAATGTCATTAGCAATATCGCAAATGAAACAGTCATGAATATAAAGTTTGAAGTCATCCATTTACAAGTGGCGTCCATTATAGCGCACAACACATTCCAAAAGACTTGCCGTATTTTGGATTTGATTCTCCAACTTTGCTGCTACTGCAATACATTGCCGAGAAGTCCGAATGAACGGACTCAGAGGCCTGCTCACTATATGGTCCAAGAGCCGAATGTTTTAGTTTGCAGAACTGTATGAGATGCTTCGTTACAATGTGGACGCTGGTAGTGACACTAATGGGCAATTCGCTGTAACTTTTTTCAAATGCTTTAATAAAACAATTGAAGTTTGGGTCCAATTCTTGTCCGAAACAAGTGATACGAACACGATTGAACTCTTGAAGTAATTGCTTGTAGGGAACAAGTTCCAGACAACCATTTGACTCGCATATTGCGTGGAGCATATCAGTTTTCATCAGCAACAAGCGGCACATGTTGCTTGTAAATTCGCCGGAATGCATTTTTGGGCGAGTTATTCCTACGCGACAAACCCACTGCCGACAAACTTCAGTAGAACGTGGGGATAATGACTCCATTTGGCGAAAAACTTTGTTGAATACACGCAACATTAAGTGTAATTCCGGAGGTGCGAGAAGGCTGATTATCATTTCATGATCTTCTCCATTGATTAATGGGGGATTCGTTGTGCTCTGGCATGATCTTGCAATTCCAGTATCACGATACCTATTTGCCTCGGTTTTGACTGATCCTATTGTGCGAAGAGGATAGCTTCCTGAAGAAGGAGTCCCAAATTTTATTTTCGGACAACTGCAGAAAGCACATGGGTATGAACTCCCGTGTGCTTGCATCCCAGCAACAATATTAGCCAATTTAAGATCAACTGCGTAGGTGTATTTGAAATCCAGATTAGCTACTTTGAGTAAGTCCAATAATAACCGTACATTTGTGTAACTTTCTTATATATCAGGAACAATTGCCAGTATTATAATTCGTTTGACACTCGAATCCAAAAATCCTGTCGCAGAAGACGATGAAACATTGTCAATTGAGGTACGTATGGACATACAAATCTTGAAATAGCCTCCACCACCGTCGAGTCCTAATTTCAATTGAAGGTTAGTGTGGCTGCTGGCAATCTGTCGATCATTGCAGATGTGCTGGATTAATTGGACTAAGTCATTACAAAACACAACAGGCTTAGATATCTCATCAAATACCCTATCAACCAGAGCGGTCGCCGCGACCGCCATGGTCAGTCGCCTTCGGAGTCGCCTAAAGGTCGCCCTCAGCGTCGCCGGGGATTCCTATTTGTCCACCGCCCTGACTGCCTGGGGCGGTCGCCTTAAGAGCCGGGGCGCAGTCGCCCGGAGGTCTAACAGCGGTCGCCTAGCAGATGAGGTGCGGTCGCCTGTAGGTAGCTGCGGTCGCCGATTCTACCGATTTGCCCCTACCCTTCAGTTGAAATTTCCCATTGCGCTATTAATTAGTAAAACACTAGCTATCTCCCTAAGATGCAGGTGCTTCAGTATTGCTCCAATGAAAACCAATAAGCTTCCTAGCTATGAGGAGTAGTAGAAATAAAACGAAATTACACAGAATACGATATTTTGCAATACACCTGCACCGATTCAATGAAAATTTAATGTGCACACATGAAAATTGTATTTATAAGCACTGAAGATACAAAAGTACAACTTAACGATCGAAAAATACAATTGTTCTATGGAGGTTACAAAATGTTCTATGAAAGGCATCGAAAGACATATGTAGTACAATCTAAATAACAGAAACTTTCTTAATAACATTGAAATTTGATGACTCCAAATTGTCAGAAAAAAGCATCGATTTTCCAGTTAAAATTTCAACAGAAACATGCGGGTTTGATGTTGTTAATAAAGTTCCTGCTATTTAGATTATATGCACAATAACAGCTACACAGATAACCAGGATATAACACCAAATACAAGAGATGAAAAATTGAGTCACCTATTGAGAAAAGGGGCATCAGGCACAATTACTCAGCTGCAGGGGAGCGTTCGTGGCTCCTTCCATCAGATCTATCTTTTGCGTGCTTTAGTACGCTCTGCAAAGAGGCCTCTATTTCCTTCTCAGTCACATGAGATCTAGAAAGTTTGATACCGCACGATAAATTCGGGAATTCTTGAATGGAAATTTGTTGTTCCTGCCGTGAAATGAATACTTCTTCGAAATATCCGCAGCCAAAATCCTTCAAAATATTCGACGGCATAAATTGTTTAGTCCGCTGCCGCCGATCAGTGAGAACTGCTTTGCCTGAAAAATAAAGCTGCTTTCAAAATGGTGAAGCTTCTCCACGTACGTCAGTACATTTCCACTTCATTGTGGTGTACCTAAATCAAACAGAGCAAATAATTTCAAAACGATTTGAGTGGCTTTGTGATTCCAGTAAATCATTTGTGTCTGCAAAAGTCATTTAAATGATTCAGTTAATAATCAGGTCGTGGGTAGCACCGCTCTTTTAATGCCGACAATCATTGAGTGATGCAAATGACAGTGACAGCTTCTGCCTTCATTTTGAATTGAAAATCTCACGTGTGCCTAATATTGAAAGTAGTCAACTAGTCATCCAGGTCAATATAAACCTTAATTATGCATTAAAGCAAGACTACATAAAGTTCGACGTAGAAACACTGTTTAGACCCCAGGTCAATATAAACCTTAATTATACATAAAAGCAAGTCTGCATCAAGTTCGATGTAGAAACACTGTTTAGACCGGCTCTATCTGCTGAGCCACAGGAATTACGACCAATTTCAATAACCAGACAGAAAGCAGTCACTGCCAAATTCTGAACGTTATAGCGAGCTAGTGAGTGAGCGAAATGCCATTTCGGTGCTCTGGCTCAGATTTGCGCGACTCATCTTTCTCTCTATTCATGCAACGAAACCGTTGAATGACAGTCGTAAGTCAAGGAATAAGTGGACCGGTCTCTTAAAAGAATTAGTCAATATCATGCGCTCCTGCAGGATAGGAATAAAAAACATCACTATAGGCTGTGAAGTTTATCAGTTTATCAGATAGAATTGGAGGTCTGAAACAACTCATCCAATATTTTCGAAAATCACCCGGTAATTTCTTCAATTTCCTGGTGATAGAATATGTTATGAAGATTGATACGCAACCGGAAATACATTCATTCTCTGGACTGTGATCAATTGCAGCGCTCGCATCTTGAAACAACTATCAGATTATTTGTTAGAAAATGTTAACATGCAAAAAGTTTAATACCCGCGAGAAAATGAGTCGTGGGCCCCTCGTCAAAAAGTCGTGGGCCACGTGAAAATATGGGGGCCAACAAATTTTTCGAAAATGGCTTATTTGGAAGTAAAAATGCATGATCATGTCAATTTGCGACCATTCTCTTCAAAAAATGACGTGAAATGTGATCTCTTAAAGTCGAGGGTTGGCCCCCCAATTTTCACGGTTATCTTTTTGACGGTGGTCGTGGGTCGGCCCTTAAGTTCACACGAGCTCTAATTTTGAATAAGAATGACCCCAGAGTTGTCACGCACATTGAGCAGCGAATTTGTTGTGATTTCTAAGAAAAACGTATCTCTGATGCTAGTGGACTGGCCCAAAACTGTCATAGATCGGCTGTCTGGCATATCTAGGCAAATTTTACCTTGGAATAAATAACCTTAGCTCTCATTTCTCTCAATGATTTTCGCTACATGATGATGATGAATTCAATCGTGAAATGTTGCGATAAACATTTTTGGTTGCGATACTTTATACATTTTCATGACGCATCGATGACAATGCATATAATTATTCAAAATTCCTGACTTGCCCTGAACTTCATATCATTCTTTATATCATTCTGACCATGATTCTGATTATGCCTGAATTTCAATGCTTGTCAATTTTTTCGTCAATCAAGGTTGCAAGTTGTATTATTGTTCATTCATTAAATTGTGAATGAATGGAAGAATCCTCAATGAGTGTTGCATAATATCTCGGTCGCTTCAAGCCTGTTATACAGTGAGGGAGAGAAGGGAGAGAGAATTCTATTAATAGAAGCGCGCTTTGTCCAGTCCAGCCCGATAACAGATAACTTTCTCGTGCGCCTTCGATAGCGCAGCGCAATAATAAGATCACATTTCAACTCGAGGGTTGAAGTAGAGGTCATCGCTTCATTTCACAAAGAGAAATAGCGCAGAATAATCTAGACGTTTCATTTGTGTCTCTATCTTAGGAGCTGCGTGACTGACACCTGTGGACATCGCTGTGTAAATTGATTGATCTTATTAATGGATTATAAATCAAATTGCAATATAGAAAATGCGAAGAATATCCTGAGCCGAAAATATTGATGGAATGGATTATTTATCAAACGAAATTCGTATCAGGTAAGTCGAATGAAGTGATATAAATAATAGCGGTTAACCTGCGCACTACACATTATACCAAACAATGAATTAATTGAAATATTTCAACAGATAACTTGTGAATTAGATGTGATGTAAAAAATGTTCCTCTGGTTATCAATGTTTGACTATAGGTAAAGCAAGCCAATATTTCACGACCATTCAGATCGAATCGTGCGGACAGACTGACATCGTACACAAATCGCTTCGTATGAATACGGTAAATCCAGTCGAAGCTCGTTAATTCGGACACGGAAGACTTCGGTCAATTAAGATCATACGGCCGCGATATTTTTTTGTATATTTGGCGGCTTATATAAGTTGCTTTTGAATTCATTCAGACTTTCAATAATTAGGAGATAGAAAACCTGGTATTTATGCTCTTAATTATCGAGCTTTGACTGCAAAATACTTTTCACAGAGTTGGCGCTAACTGATGGTTCGCTGCAATGAGATAAAGTCAATTCTGGCGACGTGACATTAGACGGGCAAAATCAATCAATAATCAATCATTGGTAAAAACCAATGAAACAGATCTAGTTAACAAAGGACTTTAATTGAATATCTTTAATAAGAAGGAAACACCGTTGTACTCTTATTAAAGATATTCAATTAAAGTCCTTTGTTAACTTAATCTGTTTCATTGGTTTTTACATGCCGTATTGATTGATTCTGCCCGTCTAATGTCACGTCGCCAGAATTGAATCGAGCTTTGACTGTATGAACAAATTCATTTTTATACTGATTCATGCAGATATTCTGCTATTTCTGTCCTGTTTCATCTACCGCTTTATCTCTACTGCGTTGACAGCCATGTTGATATTCATTGAATTTTCGGAACTTAGCAATGTACAGTCTGCCCTGACGATACGACCTACATGGTCTTGATATAATCCCTTGCTTTACATACAACAGGATTTCGAAGAGCTTCTCAAATTATCATCAGACATCCTACCGTGTTCTCAGTAGATATTTTGTATCTAACAAATGAAACAGAAGCGCTGAATTATTTATGAATTCTCAAATCTTCGGTTATTGATTAAGCCTATCTCTATAATACAGAGTGGATTACATTACAAACGACCGTGTCCTTAATCAGCTTTAAACTCGAACGTAATAATATTCTCCTATGTATAATTGTAACATTTGATATTGGTCGATCGATCAATTTTTCAGTCTGTCTTCGTGAGATTTTATTGCCAACCCAACAACATTTTTAATGAAATCCGTTTCATATGCTTGGGATAGTATGCCGGCCTACAACACTCCTGATCGCCTCGCTCTAGACAAATATTTCCTTTTTATAATTGCAGGGTTGTATGATCATCCAATTATGCCGTGTGAGTGATATTATCATTTTCTTATAAACATGAACATGAAATTATGAAGCAAGAGCTAAGGAAACAATTTCTAAAATTGTAATGATGTATAGACTATTTCTAACAATGATATTACATAATCTTGAGAACCTTCTTTCATATTTCAGACGTTATGGTCTTCAGTCTTCGCGGAACTCGTCACTGCCTCCGAATGTTTCGGTTCTAATAGTGTTATTATTTTTCTATTAGTACATGTAACACTTAGTGGAGTGACACTATCGACCTGCGTGAATAAAAATCTAAGGTAGGTTCAGTAGTTTTCAGATTTATGCCACTTGCCACCCTTCTTGCGTTGTACTTTTTAGTAGTACAACGCAAGGGGGGTGGCATTTTTTTTTGGAAAGTCAAGGGCTGGCCCTCGACTTTTTGACGACTTTTCGAGGGACTCGCCCTCGTCTTTTAGTCGTGGGCCGGCCCTCGAGGGTCCGCGGACTTATTTTCTCGCGGGTACAGCTCTTCTATTTCTTCTGAGATCTATCTAATAGAATTGATGACATGGCCACAGAAGAAATTGTGACTAGACATGGTCAAAGGCGAGCGAACGGTTTACGGCTAGACGAGGCTTCAGATAGAAAATATCAGCTCAGCTAAAATTCTGGCCGTTGTAGCCGATAAGATATGTGAAACAAGAATTTTGAAGATTTCTGCCACGATTGAAAAATCCAATTAACTGTGCATAGCTCTCATTATTTATCTGTTTAAATTTGCATTCTGAAGGCTGCACATTCGCACATAAAACTTGAACAGATTCAAAACGATTAAACCTAATAGTGTGGCACTCTGTGTTAGTATATGGCCCTTTTATATTCGCAGTTCAAGGAATGGGATATTCACGAGCCTGGATGAAGTACTTCCGAAGATTAGACACTTTTTATAAACCGGCATAGACGCTTTAATTCCAATCGACTTAAGACAGGCTTTCTCGATCTGATGAAATCATTTGCTTCAAGCAACAATATCAATTAATCTATATTGACAAGCTATCGACTCATCAATTACACAGATATCCCTGAAAATTGCAAAATATTTTTTGTAAAACATTAAAATCTTCTTTCAAAGAGAAAGAAGTTCGAATGAGACTCATTAAGCTTACTAAAAATAATTAAGACTAATTTGCCGATGAAGTTGAGCACGTAAAGCACGCGAATTTAAGAAAATTCAGCTATAGCTTCGTCTATGTTCAGCTATACAGAGGTACGCCTATCGCGATGATGCATAAATGTAGTGGTAACATGTAAAAATGAGATAACTTAGTGAAATCTCTGTGGGAATGAGGTTGGTTAAATGAAATATTTTAAACGTTGCAGCTTACTCGAAAATGTTTACCCCTCATGTCTAATGTCCGTCTAATTTACGCCCGTCTAATGTCACGTTACCAGAATTGACTTTATCTCATTGCAGCGAACCATCAATTAGAGCCAACGCTGTGCAAAGTATCTTGCAGTCAAAGCTCGATGATTAAGAGTATAAATACCAGGTTTACTATCTCTTAATTATTGAAAGTCTGAATTCAAAAGCAACTTATATAAGCCGCCAAATATACAAAAAGTGCCGCGGCCGTATGATCTTAATTGACCGAAGTCTTAATTGTCCGTGTCCGAATTAACGAGCTTCGACTGGATTTACTGTATTCATGCGAAGCGATTCGTTAACGATGTCAGTCTGTCCGCACGATTCTATTTGAATGGTCGTGAAAAATTGGCTTGCTTTACCTATAGTCAAATATTTATAACCAGAGGAACACTTTTTACATCACATCTAATTCAAAAGTTATCTGTTGAAATATTTCAGTCAATTCAGTGCTTGGTATAATGTGTAGTGCGCAGGTAAACCGCTATTAATTACTTAATTTATCTATCATCACTTCATTCGACTTACCTGATACGAATTTCGTTTGATAAGTAATCCGTTCTATCAATATTTTCGGCTCAAGATATTCCTCGCATTTTCTATATTGTAATTTGGTTGATAATCCATTAATAAGATCAATCAATTTACATACGATGTCCACAGGTGTCAGTCAGGCAACTCCAAAAGTATACTTGTACATTGTAATGCAGCACAGTATGGTTACACATGGTTCACTCAACTTTTTAAGTAGCCACTGCTTTGAATTGTCTTAAATTGAAAAACGTAATTTACTTAAATTACAGGTGCTCTATATACAAGGTTGCAAGAGGTATCCAAGGAGACATGATAAAAGCTAAGGGTTAATAGGTTAATTAATTTAATAGGTCTGATTTACTTCACACTTCAATTACCAATACAATTGTCATAAAACGGGGAAGTATACTTACCCGATCAGCATCACGGCTTATGGAATAATCTTTGAATCTGGGGCAATAACTGGTCAATAGACTTTCTACGTCGCTCTCTTTATCAGTGTCCGTTTCCATTGATTCAGTTTCAGGAAGATCTGTGGTTGATGACATGCTGGATAACAGAAATAGGACACCGTTTATCATTGTATACTGTAAACAATAAATAGGCGGCTTACCACTTATTAACGTTGACTTGCACTGCGTTATGGAACTCATCTATACTTGCTTTCCGTTTCCTTCCAAATTTTTGTCGCATAAATAACAATTTCTCATTTGGGGCCAAAGACGCCCCAAATTCTTTCAGGCGCCGTATGAGTCAGATTCTCCAAAACTTCTGTAATTCATAATTTGCATTCATGAGTGATCGATGCACGTATAAGAATTATCCATTTTTCCCAATGTGGAATCAGGACAATTTTTTAATTTTTCGTCAAGATAATCTAAGTTATGAATCCACCCACGGCCAACTAGAGGATACGGCCGGGACACGTGCATAATGGCCTCCAAAAAAGGAGGCCGAACTGTTATCATACTGCATCCTGTTTTTAGATGACAAATTAATGTATAGATTGTTAATATCATAATGGAGAACGACTGAATGAGATTTACACTATATTTAGAAAGTTACAAAGCCGGATCGAATGTCAGTACAAATTATTTCCTCCTTTTCGAAGAATACTTAATCAATTGGGTATTTGGCCTTTTGATAGAGTCCTTCATTTTCTTTTGGTAATTGTTGAATATGATATTTACACATGTAGAGATCAGGATTTTTTTCGATCGAACGTGATGATCTTCACACGAAAATTCGATTAGTGTCAACTTTTTGCAAACAATGCTTGCAACATACTCGGAAAAATTGGAGTGTTTTTCTTTTTCTTTCAGAAAATAAGAAAAATTTCCCATCAAAATAGAAAACATTTCACAAACAGAGTCATGAAGTAATTCATTTGGCACAGTCAAACCTCCTCTGTTCAAAGCATCAATATATCGACGATCATTTGACTGAATCAAGTTCTCGTTCAAAAATACACCACAAGATGAACAATTGAGATTGCGAATCTTTTTCGCAATATAGCCAGAAATATACACCGCTACTTCATTTTCAGTATCAGACAACGAATAATCGTCAGATAAATTGTTTATATCATCATCAGTGACAGTCAAAGAATCTGTATCATCAGATGCATTGATGATAGGATATTCATCATAATCTAAATGTCTGAGGCTTTGACAAATCTTAATGATCTTCTCAGACTTGCCAAGTTCATATAAAGATACGAGGAAACGACCGCCAAATATTTGTCTGTATCTGCCGAATCTTTTCTCCAATGCATCTGTTTGAAAACGCGAAGTTAAAATGAAATCATAATCTTCATTAAGAAGATCGTTGCACAAAGTTGCTATAGCTCTTGTAGACTGCACTAATGCTTTCCAAGTCTGCTCAGAAAAAAACTGTAGATTTTTCGTTTTCCAAGACTCAACCCACAGGGCGAATTTCAACAAAAAATCTGTTTTACCGTCATTAGGTCGAATGCCATTCGCCAACTGCAAACTATGATTTGGTGACTTGGAATTAAGAATATCCCACCAAACGGATACAATTTTGATAAAATTTGAAGTCGAATGAGCAGTTGCGTCATCAGGAAAAAGCTGCTCAATGGCACTCGAATTTCGCCTGTCAAAAATTGCTAATGCTAAAGGAACATTCTGCTTTTTATTTTGCGGATGTAAAGCCGCAAATGTGATCAAAGGAGCTTTCTTAAGCAATGTTTTGTGCTCAATGTCGAACACTTTATTGAGAAAGTTCCAATCGATGAATGATTTGTCAGCTAAATGCATATCAAAGACATCGACGGAGGCTTGAAATGACGCAACACGGAATCTACGGATTTTCAACCTATTATTTCTGATGTTTTTTATCAGATGAACGAAAATCAAAAATCAGATATATTATCATATTGTCGAATAAAATAGAAAAATTCCCATTTGATGCATTTGGATGGGGATACCGACATTTGAGACGAGTATAGAGATTCACATTAACAGAATGATTATCTGTAGACAATGCACGGATTTTTACACTAATATTTCCGCATTTTCGAATAATATCCTCGACGGTCTCCATTAGCAACACGGCCGATAACTTTGTGATTGGTAGTGCCCGAATGACAACAGGGATTGATTTCTTGAGGAAAACGAGCATGAAGCAAACAACACTACCATACAGTTCTTCTTCTGGTGATGCTCCGATCATTGACGCTCCATCAAAACGCAATTCTGGTTGAAGATACATTTCATCAATTAGAAGGGTAGCATCCTTACCAATTTCACCGCTTTCCAATAGAGATGACACGAAATTCAGAGAGTTGAGATCTCCGGAGGTTACTCTGCGCAAAGTGCGCAATGATGGAAGAGGAAAATGTTCACTCAAAAAGTTGTACGCCGCCAAAGATGTATAGCGTATATATATTGCGAATCGCATGATTATGGCCGGGTATGCCACTTTTCCCTTTATATAAACAAATTTCTCCAAAGCTGACAAGAGAGGGAAATCACGATTATCATCAGAAAAATTCTTAACGTAGTTGCACAATTCCATCAACTGACTTCGTCTGCTCAATTGGCACCCAGGCTGAGATCGTAACCAGGCGGGTAAAGACAACTGACGGCCATGAAAAGATAATCTAACATGGAAGGATGAATCAATCACAATGGCTCCGAGAACCTCGGGCATCCCTGAAGATAATTGATAGACGCGAACATAATCGCTAAATTTCTCCAAAATCCAGTCAGCCGGTTTATCATTCACGTCGAAGTCAGTCAAAGAATGTATTTTATCACGTTGTTGAAAAACCTCCATCTCATCCATTTGTATATTCCTGTCAGTAGGACATTTCCGTCGAATAGTGATAGGAGCTCTTACCGAGGGAAGAAAAGAAAAAATAGTAGGAATGGGATCGTCCTCCCATTTCAATCTTTTTCGTCCTGATGGTGTCGTCCGTATATATTTGCTATCAAAATGTTTTTCACAAACGAATGTATTTTTTGTCACAATCAAATCTTTTCGACGAATTGCAATAATCCATTGTTGCTGCAAAGTTTTTTTATTATCCTTTGGAAACGAAAACTCTGCCGCATAAGGACTTTCTGAGGCGTATCCACTTTTGCATAACGTCACGCAGCACTTTTTTACCATGTCGAACTCTTGATATCTGATATGGACACTTGAACTCTGATAGCAGACAGGAGAGAGCAGTCAAGTCTCGCGTTGATCAGTCAAATAAGTGAAGCTGACTGCCGCCTGCGCGCTGTGCATGTGCGAGAATAATAAACTTGGCGTTCCCTTAACTGATCGATACAGATGGTAGAACATAACCAGCGTCTGCAGCACAAAGACATTATGACCTTGATGTTGTGCGACTTGACTCGGCTAATGAAGTTTTCTCACCCTACAGTCAGTAGCTTTATGTTGCAATCACAAATTTAATCCTAATGACTGATTACATTTAGCGAGATGATCGGCCTCCTTTTTTGGAAGCCATTATGCACGTGTCCCGGCCGTATCCTCTAGTTGGCCGTGATCCACCATACAAATTTAAGTCTGCAAGTATGACATAAGCACAGATTCATAATCCCCGTATTGACGTATCTAATTTTAGCATTGCACTTGAAAAGTAGATCACTTGGTTATTAAAACTCAAAATGTAGGCGTGGACAGCAACTGATTGATCTGCATTTAGACATGAAGTCAGATATTTCTTTGTTTCAAGGGCCATTAATTCGAGAAATTAAGTATACTTAAATGACTACGGATCAATCTTGTAAGCTTATTGTAATGCTTGTAAGCATTTAGTCCGGGAGCCAGCGTGAAGTTGTGCAGGGAACGAGGTAGTACATACAACTTTCACATAGCATAGTACACCTCTAACCTACTGCAAAACTTCGCGTCTGCCGGATCAGATCATTTGCTTTTCAGAAATAGAGAGGATAACAAAATCCTATGTATTTCCAATGGCAAAATTGTGACACTTGAGGTGCTGATTCCATTTTTTCGAATTTTTGCTCATAAAAGTTACACAAATTGGTATTTTGTTGAACTGGTCATTATAGAAATCATCTACAGATGATGATCTTTCAAATGAGTTATCATTCATTGACAGAGGATGAAGTAAAGTGCACAAACAGACACTTATCGTTGGTGTAACTGCAAATTTTAACATAGAAATTTCAGGAAAATTGTTGATATACTTTAACGAAAAGTGTCTGTTTGTACACTTTACTTCATCCTGTCACTGAATGATAACTCATTTGAAAGATCATGATCTGTAGATGATTTCTATAATAACCAGTTCAACAAAATACCAATTTGTGTAACTTTTATTAGCAAAAATTCGAAAAAATGGAGTCAACACCTTAAATGTCACAATTTTACCATTGGAAATACATAGGATTTTGTTATCCTCTCTATTTCTGAAAAGCAAATGATCTGATCCGGCAGACGCGAAGTTTTGCAGTAGGTTAGAGGTGTACTATGCTATGTGAAAGTTTTATGTACTACCTCGTTCCCTGCACAACTTCACGCTAGCTCCCGGACTAATTAGGCGGAAAATTCTCATAGATGGATGGATGTCTGAAATGAAGCTTACCTTTGCATCTTCATTATTATTGTCTGTTAAGACGGGATGTTCATCAGAGATTGCTTCGCAAATGAAGGATAACTGCGTTGAATCCAAATACCTATCGGGAATAAAAAGAAAAATTCGTTTATTTATATGAACTTTATATGAACCACTATCACAATTTAGCTCATCTTGAATATTCTGACTAAGCACAGCTTCCTTTTACGCAAATGCTGACAATTACTTTATTAACCTTATTCAAACTTTTTGCACATATGGCTTTTATCAAGTTAATTTCCGAAATACACAGTACACAGATTTTTTCCGATCGCGAGGTTTCGGCTAACAGCTTGATCATATAGAATGAAAGCAATGAAAAACACACGGGTCAGACAGGAGTCGTAATTTCAACGCGAAATTAACTTACTTCTTTCTAATTACTTTATTATATAACCGGATATGAGGAGACCTGCTGTCCTTAAAATAGCTAGGTCAATTTTTGGGGTACCCACACATTAATTAACATAAGGAAAATGGTAAGATGTTGAACGTGAGCTATTTGACTCACTTTTTGTTCGATGGATGAAGTCCGAAATGATTAAATAAATTAGTTTCCTTTACGGTTCTATATCTGCAACCGTTTATGCCACATTCGAAGACCATTCAATTCAACAAATAAATTGGGAAATTATTTCAGGGAATTCAGGGGATTTCAGGGGGGACTACACTCGAAATGTACTAGTAAATAGTTTGATCATAACCATCATCGATTATCAAAAAAATCTGTGGATGACATTGATACTGTACTAACGGATTTTCATATATTATGCCTACTGCACACGCACACATTTTCTCTCATTTATTCTTCTTTGCATACAGAAGGAGCGATAATTTTCAATGCTACTGACATCGTATTTACTCAATTATAACGTCAACAGGCTCTCGTCTAAGCATTTGCAAGCATATTTGCGTCTTGCATTCAATGTCTGTAAAGTCTGGACATCTCATCACGTCTTTTACACATTTACAAACATGTGTTAGCATATAATTATTGGTCAACATGACACATTCTTATGATAATCTGGTCTTCGACATCGTGGACAACGTGCAGAGTAACTCATTTGACATCCGAATCATGTTAAGCAAGTCTGGGGAGGTCCTCCAAGAAAGTGCTTTTGCCTGAATTAGTGACCAGAACGGAATTTGCCATAAAAACGTGTCTCTTTCACTTAGCGAAATTGTGAAATGATAGAAATAGTGCAAAATTCTTGTGATAATCTGGTCTTCGACATCGTGGACAACGTGCAGAGTAACTCATTTGACATCCGAATCATTTTAAGCAAGTCTGGGGAGGTCCTCCAAGAAAGTGCTTTTGCCTGAATTAGTGACCAGAACGGAATTTGCCATAAAAACGTGTCTCTTTCACTTAGCGAAATTGTGAAATGATAGAAATAGTGCACAATTCTTGTGATAATCTGGTCTTCGACATCGTGGACAACGTGCAGAGTAACTCATTTGACATCCGAATCGTGTTAAGCAAGTCTGGGGAGGTCCTCCAAGAAAGTGCTTTTGCCTGAATTAGTGACCAGAACGGAATTTGCCATAAAAACGTGTCTCTTTCACTTAGCAAAATTGTGAAATGATAGAAATAGTGCACAATTCTTGTGATAATCTGGTCTTCGACATCGTGGACAACGTGCAGATTAACTCATTTGTATCCTCCTATTTTTGTATCATGTCATTTAAGTTCTAACTCTTATTTCATAATACCGGGTAGCCCAAGTAGCTACAAGGGATCGAATTGTAAGATAACCTAATAGCCCTACTATAAGCACAGTAGAAAAATGTGTGGGAGACACGATAATTGCGAATGGTTTAGGGTTATTTGGGTAGTTTACATAATTCAAGTTAACCTGTATGCGGGATGTAATGGACTAAGCTGAAAGCCTTAGGTATCTTATAATTTTTTCCTCTTGTCGTAGGCTTTTACATGTGATAGGCACAAATGCAGCATTTCAGTAGGCCTACATATTCAAAGTACGTTTTAATAACCTAAACAAGCTAGTAAATAATTTCTGTATAAATAGTAGCTCCAAGAACAAACCCGCTTTTTTACGAAGCATCTAGGCTTACATGTAGAGCGTATCAAGTTAGGTATACCTTCTAGAGAAAATACAGGTACCTAACTTCTCGTAGACTCGTTTACTGATTCGTCCAACTGATGTTGAGTGAGACATAAAGGTAGACATAATTACATATGTGATAGGCCCTGGGAAAGTTACATCCCTCGAGCATGGGTGGTACGCCGGTACCGTACGTAGTTGATTCGCTGAGATTGTCTATTCTTCCCTATGTGTAATAGGAAATGAATGCTAAGGAATACAGTTTTTAACTTCTTTTCGCCGTGCGTGAGTCGAGTAAACCTTCAAGATAACTTTCTAATAACTCTCGTCTACCGAACTCGAGTTTTGATTTTGATGGACATGGCGAGCGACATGTCGAGGCCACGAGGTCTTCACTTTTCTCCTCCCTAAACATATTCTTACCTATCCAATGCAATTTATAATATGAATAATACAGGTTATCAAAATGCGACCCTTACTGTTTCGAGTCTCAATTCAAAAATAATTATTAACCATAATTCTACATTCTAAAGGTACAACATAACATTCTCATAATTCAAGGGTATTCCGGGGTATTCAAAGAAATATGTTCCATAAATAATTATCAATGGTTTAAATTTATGCGAACGTTGAATATTATTTATGTCTTATTCACATACTATTTCACTCAATGGCTAATCACATAAAAAACGATGCGACAGACGTGTAGTTCATTTGAAAGAACAGGAGCGTAAGTTTTGCAGTTCTCACTCGTCGAAGACAGCAAATTCTAATTTCATTATCCATTGAAAGCAGTCGGCGTATTCTCATTGGTCTATCATCAAATTTAAGCCAATTAAAAAGGAGCGCTGACTCTTTCGTATGATTAAGTTTGTCACTTGTGTTGAATGTTTCATTCCATTTCTGATCTGAAGATCATTTCAAATGTCCCTTAATCCACAAATGATATCTAGATCCTTGATTTACGCTTCAAGCATAACTTTTCATTGCTCTAGAACTCAAAACCAAATATATATATATTTATTTTCTTCTTAGTGAAATCAATCACATGTACAGAAATGTTAAAGTTTTACAAGTTAAAATCAACGAATGATGATTGAGATGGAGCACGTGATTCTCAAATCAACGCTCTGCTTTTCCATATGCTAATGTTAATGAATGTGAATGAGAAATGAAGACATTGATGGGGTGGGTGATGGAGAATAATTGATGAATCTTAATTGCTAAAGAAGTGGATGGATGGAGCACCCGCTGAATGTCACTCATTGTCAACTTGCTTACGTCATTAAGCTGACATTGAGATGTTACAACTGCATTGCAATGAATTCCAAAAGACGTTGAGTGATACAGTCATTTTAAGTCAGTAAGAGCCTCTCGAAATGTTATGCGTCTTATAATACGGGCGTAAAATAATAAGTCACCGCACCTACAGACAATCTGATTCATAAATTCTAACCATATTCTAAGTCATTGATCTCTTTGAGCGCCCTCTACAATACTTTTCATAATTTGCATTTCATATGATTTTATTGCAATATATATATAACTTTCAGAAACTGCAATTTTTCAGTTTATATATAAATCGTAATGGTTTTATATCATCAAATTATAAATTGCACTATTTCTGTATTATCGGATATATATTGCAATTTTTCCGCAATTTTGTCAACCAGTGTGGCCTACGGACCCTATGAAATATTGCAGACCATATTTCGGACCTTCACATATATTGTGAATACGGACCCTCTAAAGATTTCATGCAATATTGGATAAAATCAACTTTGCTTTTTTCTTTAAACTTTATTGTTAGCAATTTTTCAGGTATGCAAGCATTAATCAGTAATAAATAACACACGTGACAGAATTTTTCTCAAAATAATTTCGGACCATCGTAATACGGACCCTTTCCTACCTGTAATACGGACCATTTTGCCTAACAGTGTAGAGACACGAATGAAACTTCCAGATTATTCTGCGCTATTTCTCTTTGTGAAATGAAGCGATGACCTCTATTTCACCCCTCGAGTTGAAATGTGATCTTCCGATTGCGCTGCGCTATCGAAGGCGCACGAGAAAGTTATCTGCTATCGGGCTGGACTGGACAAAGCGCTCTTCTATTAATAGAATTCTCTCTCTCCATTCTCTCCCTCACTGTATCACAGGCTTGAAGCGACCGAGATATAATGCAACACTCATTGAGGATTCTTCCATTCATTCACAATTTAATGAATGAACAATAATACAACTTGCAACCTTGATTGACCAAAAAAATTGACAAGCTGTGAAATTCAGGCATAGTCAGAATCATGGTCAGAATGATATAAAGTTCACGGTCAAGTCAAGAATTTTGAGCAATTTTTTTCATTGTCATCGATGCGTCATGCAAATATATATGAAGCATTGCAACCAAAGATGTTTGACGCAACATTTCACGATTGAATGCATCATCATCATGTAGCGAAAATCACTGAGAGAAATGAGAGCTAAGGTTATTTATTCCAAGGAAAAACTTGCCTAGATGTGCCAGACAGCCGATCGATGACAGTTTCGGGCCATTCCACTAACATTGGAGATACGTTTTTCTTAGAAATCACAACAAATTCGCTGCTCAATGTGTGTGACAACTCTGGGGTCGTTCTATTTCAAAATTAGCTCGTGTGAATTTAAGGGCTGACTCACGACCACTCCCTGTCAAAAAAATAAACGTGAAAATTGGGGGGGCCCAAACCTCGACTTCAAGAAATCACATTTCACGTCATTTTTCGATGAGAGCGGTCACAAATTGATATGATCATGCATTTTTACTTCCAAATAAGCCATTTTCGAAAAATTTGTTTGTCCCAATTTTTTCATGTGGCCCAAGACTTTTTGACGAGGGACCCACGACTCATTTTCTCGCGGGAAATGCATCGATCTAGTTTGATTAAATGCGTTCGAATTTCTGCATCAGAAGCATCTTTTTCCACAAGCATTCTACATTTGAGTCTTAATTAGAAACTCTGAAGCTGATTGCCGAAATTTTTGCAATTTATCAGTTTTGCGAAGCAGGAATATTGCCTTTCTGACATCATGGAGGCTAGTTAAATGCTAAAACCAGACATATGATGAAGGTCGCCGTTGAAACTCGAGGCAACTGCTGACAGCGGTCGCCGGGCAACGGTCGCCCACATACAGTCGAGGCGACCGCCACCAGGAGTCGCCGGGCGGCGGCGACTTCGGCGACGCCGAGGGCTGTCGCGGCGACCGCTGGGCGACTTTTGTGGTTGATAGGGTACTTGGAATTCTAAAGAGAAAAAGTAAGTCACTGAGAGCACAATCTCGACTTCGAAAATAATCATCACTGTTTAACTCAATAACACTTTTACCAAGAGTACTTCGCAGAAACGGCATAACCTTGTGAATCATGGCGGAGTTCGAAGCTCCCAGGGACAATTGTAAAGATTTTTCGCAGCAATGCTTCTTGGTGATTGATCATTAATAGCAAGGTTGATTCGGTTTGGCCCTCTTGTTTCGAGATCTAAATGCTGATGAAGATTTGGTTCATGATGTCGCTCAGAAGAAGATGATTCTCTCCTTCTATGTGAAATCATGCTGCTGGCTACAACATCCTGCGTACGTTTATCAGAATCTTTGCACATATCTATTATATTTTGTCGAAGAGTGCTGACTTTACATTTATGAGTGATACCACGGCCAACCGGAGATTTGCATTGAACGCATATAACTTGCACACTATTTCTTGTATCATGAGACATCATTGAATCAGGGGACTTGATAGTAGGACGACCTTTTTTACGTTTTGGTATACACGTTCCTTTTTTTCTTGCAATTTGACATATCAAGCATTCACAAAATGTATAGCCAACTGATCGCGTGTTTATTTCAAAAGCTGGTTTCACAAGGCTAAAATCATAAACTTCCGGCAAGATACCCCGTTCCTTCACACCACTTTCAATTTTGAGAACATTTGAGCGACAATTCGAGAAAATGGCAACAGGTAGGCAGTCATCGTTTGTTGTATAGTTTTCTATAAAGAAAGCTCGGATTCTTCGTAAAACGGCATCCGTGATTGGACAGTCTCCTTTTTCCATACATATAAGGCATACTCTATATCTGTTTTCTTCATGACTTCTAGCTTTGTTTGTATGTGCATGTGCCATCACAAAAGATAACACGCGATAAGAATCAAGTCGTAATGTCGTATCGTTAGAATATTGGCACTGTTAATTGTGATCAAGCGCACCAGTTGCTGCTGATAAACAGTTTGGAAGCTCGCGCATTAAAATCAATTATGTTGACACGGCGTTCATGAATAGAATTCATCCTGTTTTATACCATTATCACACAGACAGATATTCTTGACAGAGCAGATACTGTAGTGCATAGAGGTCGGATTATTAGATATCTATGTTAGGAGAGGACAATAGCATGGACATCTTAGACTCTATGCTGCAGCGCGAGTGAATAGTGATCAAATCAATGAATTACTGCGGTGTCAGTGAGAAGGAGAGACAAGAATTTCAGTCGTTCGGTTTTCATTGCCGCTGAACACTCAGCGGCAATGACAATCTACACAGTTTGTCAAACAACAACAAGATCTTTAATGTTATATCCGAAGCATCTTTTCGTGTATGAGTTCCCATGAAGGAAATAGATATTGTGATAATCACGGTACAAGAAAAAATACGTCTGCAGTGCATAAAGTCATGCAGATAACAAATTTATATATAATGTCATAAAATTCGCATAGGTTTGTTAACCAGAATATCATTATGTCGGTAACTTATGAACCGCCACGTTGCATATATGGCTAACAATATCATCATATGATTGTTTGATATATTGTCGTTGCTATCAATGTAGTACATTAATGTACATAACAGATGTGATAGAAGCCTACGCCTCAATATTGCACTCAGAAAAACAGAGATAATGGGGAAAATATTTTGGAATTCATTTTTCTAATTAGAAATTTCGAATTTTGATCGTTAAATTTCTCTTTATTAGTACATTTAAATGTGCTTCTGAATAATCTGAAACAACTATGAATACATAATTATCAAATAATGGCAATAGAAATCGTATCTATGCAGTTATAGAGATGAAAAAAATATATATCATGAAATTCAAATTTCAAATTTGAATTTTTTTCAAAAATATTTGAATTTTGACGGCTAAGTAGGTCTAAATTTGTTAGAATGTGTTTCTGCATAATCTTTGGGTATTTCTAGATAAGACTTTATCAAAATATGACAGTACAAATCATTTGCAACCAGATAGAGAAATCAAAAAATTGTATAATGGAATTTAATATTTGAAATTTGATTTTTTTTAAAAATTGGTCCTGCAGGCGAATAGCCAATAGATGATTTGAGTGACCTATGTAGTAGTTCTTAGATATGATAGTAGATGTCAAAAAAAAGTGGTCGCTAAGGGCTCGCATTTTTGACCGCTTGATCGACCCAGCCGACGGGTGTGCCTAATACCACCCGCATCCGAAAGGTGCCAGATGCACCAGCACGGCTTAGGCGGTATAGGGTATACGAGCACCTAACCGTCATACCTATTGACTATTCAAGCCAATAGTCAACTTGTCACTCCCGAGAACGAACCACCGCCTCTCTTAAGGGCCACCATGGGGCAAGACATGATAGAACCTCCACGCGGTTTGCCCTGGGCAGTCTTCAGACTGGCGAATACTATCATTAAGTTGAATCTGCTATCAGTCAACTTGAACGTTGCAAATGAAGTTCGGTGTAATACTTCCTTTCGACGGGCGTTCCTGTAAAGGGCGGCGGTGAAACCCGTAGCTATGTATACCGCAAGGGACATTCGGCAATGGTCAATCTTGTTAAACCTCTCTGCGTCATGTTTGCAAGTGATTGCCTCTGTCTCAACGTAGTATGCATTCGCGCCAGGGCGATATTTAGCCAACTGTCGAAGGTTGCCTTATAAACTTTCCATTGCATACGTTAAGAGAACCATGAGTTCTACCTGTCTCTATCAATGAGACGAATTGATGAATGGAATGAAATGGGAGGACACTCACGCGCAACACACAGCATAACACACTTCTCTCTTCCGTAGTCTAACAAGCTCTTTACACATGGATCGCAGTCGATTGCTATCCCAGAATCATGCAAGCTATCTTAATTTTATTTACCATCATCACCCATATGAAGTGTCATAAGATTTACAAGTTAGACTAAGCGTTCTACTATTTGTAAATGAAAGATATAGTTTCAACAGTTTACATATTAAAAATAAAGTTTCAACAGTGTGTACGTTAGAAATAAAGTTTTATCTGTTTGTATGTTAAAAGAAAGTTTCATCAGTTAACAAGTTGAAAATAAAGTTTCAACAGTGTACAAGTTAGAAACAAAGTTTCAATAGTGTGTACGTTAGAAATAAAGCTTTATCTGTTTGTATGTTAGAAAAAAAATAAAGTTTCATCAGTTTACAAGATAAAAAACAAAGTTTCAAGAGTTTACAAGTTAAAAAATAAAGTTTCAATGGTGTATACGTTAGAAATAAGTTTTAGCTGTTTGTATATCAAAATAAAGTTTCAAGAGTTTACAAGTTAGAAATAAAGTTTCAATAGTGTATGCGTTAGAAATAAAGTTTTAGCTGTTTGTATATCAAAATAAAGTTTCAAGAGTTTACAAGTTAGAAATAAAGTTTCAATAGTGTGTATGTTAGAAATGAAGGTATAGCTGTTTGTAGTGATGAAAATTTTCCGGAAAATTTTGAATAAAAATTTTCCGTGGAAAATTATGGAAAAAATTGGAAAATTTTGGAAAATTTCAATGTTTTGATTTTTTTGATGGGCCCTGTAATTTGAGCGCTATCAACTGCCGAGGCAGCTGCGTACCAATAAATTGGGTCTAAAACTCTTAATTTCATCATTATTTCGATTAAAGCGATCGTAGCAATGCGAGTTTCGTCCGCGGATTTTTGAAATTCCTTTGCCACCAGTGGCAATTGTGCCATTTTGTTATCATTTTTAATTATCACAGACACCCTTTGGGATAACGTGAATCTTGCTTTACAATAGGGGTATATAATTCATGCAATGTGAAAGGTATGGAGCAAAAATAGTTGTACTTCATTTTGGAGTTTGCTAATTGTTGGCTTCAAAGTTAAGCTTTATGCAGCGTTGATCATATGCAAATTCTCCATGTGTTGATGAACATGTGATGAAGTATAAGCATACAGTTCACGCAGCATTCATGAGCGACCAAATTGGAAGATATAAAGACTGTAAATTCGTGAGATATTTGGAAACTAAAGATATCTGTGATGAGTAAAAGAATATCTATGATAGCTTCAAACTTCTGGCGCATTGTCCGATATCTTCATTGAGGATACACATCATCCATTTCTAGTTCAGATGGTTCAGATAGTTCCAAATCGATTTCAGATCTGCCCAAATGAATTTCAGATATGATCTAGATGAGTTGGAGATCTCCAGTTGAATTAAAGATCTTTTCAAAGTTGAACTTGTGACAGATATCTGAAATTCAGCTAGAGAAATCTGAAATCCATCTTATGTCTTAAATTCATTTGGAAAGATCTGAAATAGACATGGTAAAGGTGCAGTTGGTACCAAAGTTAACATGCAGGGATTATAGAGAAGCTTTTGAACTTTGAATATTACATAGTCTTTTCAAACGACTATAATAAGTCTCCAAAACAAAGAAAAAACGTCAATCACCGAAAAATATATTTCAAAATTTTCCAATGGAAAATTTTCCGGAAAATTTTGAAAAAATTGGAAAATTTTCCGGAAAATATTCCATTTGCATCACTAGCTTTTTGTAAAAATAAGATCGCAAGATTTACTAGTTTACAAGTTAGACTAAGTGTAAATTAAAATAAAATTATAACTGTTCACGAGTTAAAGCGTTGCTGAACAATTAATAAGCTGAAAAGTTTTAGATTCACTTTAACATTACCATATGTTTACAGATAGAAATGTATCACAGCAAAGCTACTTCATGAGTTAGTTTGCCAGGAGTGTATCATCTCAAACTTTTACTCAGTCGTTGAAATTTCATGACGACCTTTTTGCTAAACGAAAGTTTACACCAGAGGAGCGTAGGGGTGGGTGGTATAAAATACGCCTACAGCACTGAGAGAGTTGGAGTGCATGAGCTATGTACATTCTTTTGACGACGAGAGGAGCGATTCAGCCGATGGCGCAGGTAGTTTCCCAGAGCATGGAGGACATTGTTTAGGTGACTCTAAGGAACGTATGTCGAGCTGCCCTCAGTGATAGGCTTCCAACTCATGATGAATGATGATATGCTTACGACCTACATTCAACCATTGGTGTATGCCCACACCCTTCCCCACAACGAGCTTGTCTGCTACATTGTATTCATGAGTGTGACTCAAAGTAGGAAATTGATTGATGAGACTTTGCTGAAATATCCAAGGCGCGTATTCAAGCATGGTCGCCTACTGTTGGAGTATTATTATCAATGGCGCGACGACACACATTTACCCACCCGTGTTTTTACCACACCTATCAACAGAAGAATACAATAGAGCTTTAGTCGAGACGGTGAAAGGAGACGATTAGCGCTAGCGTGCGAATGAAGCATCGGTGAGAGTGGGATCAACTTGATGCTATTCTCCAATGAGGATTGTTGTCTAATGAGAATCAAGCATTCCTTTATAAATAGAGAGCCTTCCACAGTGAGAATCATTCCATCGTTGAATCACACGAGTGACGGACGCACATTTTCTCTCTCTCTAGTTCCCTATTCTATTATCCAACTAAAATGGTAAGTCGCTACTTTCCTCCCTCTCCTCCCTTGAACGTAAACTTGATAGAATCTCTTTTATTTTCAGGCATCTTCTACATCTACTACACTGACAGGACAAAATGGCGGTCAAACGTTACAAGGTTCGCTACAATCAGATCATCTACAACTGAGGCCAGTGGAAGAAACAACCAAGGTACATAATCCTACAACGCTACAGCGTAAGTTTAAACAAGTCTTGCGTTATCATAGCGTAGTACTCCAAACGGGAATGCTTCCTTCCACTGATGTGAAAATAATGCGCAATCAGTATGGGGACTACATACTGATCCCCGTGAGTCCGTACATTCGCCACCAACTTGATATTATTGAGGAGTATGTGACATTAAATATGGACATTCCTACTCCTCTTGCTCAAGAGTGGAAGGATAGAGATGAAAAGGATACTCCCTATAGAAAGATTTGGGATGGCAATCAAATTTGCCTACCATTATCATATTGGTGTAGTTATTATAAAAAGGATGGAGATCAATCAATACCCATCAGATGTGATGAGCTCGGAGACGGTACTTGGGATATCATTTTCAAAGTGAATGGGCTATATTATGGTCAGCACAAGGATAACAAAATAGCCTCTCTCTCGATACACACTGAATCCATCCTATATATTCCAAAGCCACCCAGCGTAGATGACATTATTGACGAAATCCTTAACGGGGGTGGTACGAAGCGCAAAACGGACAAGAATGCTACCTCCAAACGCAAGTCAAGGAAAGAGAATTGCTAATCCTTTCCTAACTCTACCCTATGACAATTCGCTTATGTGCTTTGAGTGACGTGGACGTGGTCTTATTAGATACAACTAGACGAAATGACTTAATTAATCTTACTAAGGAAATCTTGCAAGTTCTGACCAGAAAGTACCAGTCGTGCAAAGTCTTATTAGCAAATCTGATCAGATCTGATAAGATCTTATTTGTGATTTTTAGAAATCCTTTGAGTAGAAAAAAGTCTTATATTTTGCGTTTCTCTACATATATCTAGTGCACTGATCTTCCAGCAAGATCATTTAAGAACTAAAACCATTGATATCGTCTGATCTTCGCACTGTAATCGGACTTCAAGTTTTAAATTTCAGTTCACTTTTCTTAATTTCAATTATCAGCTGGTAAGATCTGAAAAGATCTTATTTCGCAAAATATAAGACTTAGTAAGTCTGGTACATTCTGGTCAGGAAATGTAAGATCTTAAATAAAATAAGTTCTTATCAGACTTTGCAAGAATCTGATCAGACTTAGTAAGACTTAGCAAGTCATTTCGTCTAGTGATACATTCTACTTCTTCGTTGCCATCATATCATTTGTGTATTTTGTCGTGAAAAGCATCGATGTAATTCTTCATTTTGTGATATGTTATAGAACGTTTCCTTAGATGTGTAATTTCCGTTTTAGGCTTCTATCATCATTTTTATGGATTGTGAGGGTGAACCTGTACAGGAGCGATCAGTGCTATTGCTATGAACAATTGGACATATCAGATTGTTAGTGTCTATCATCAACATGCCAACTGTGATCCCAATGTTGATCAATGGGGAGAAAACACATTCATGGACTTAATCTGAAATATTTGCAAGACTATGGCTTTTCTTGTGAGAGTGCTCTTCTTATTGACTTTAAGCGATGGTTAGCTGCTTTCAATGTTATACGCATCTTTTGTAATAATCCTGGTAAGGAGAGGAAAGTATTTCCCAATCTAATCATTGATGATATTTTGCTCCCGCCTTGGGATAGTAGAGTGAATCAACACTATCATGAAGTCACGAAACGTTTTAAGGATTTGTGTGTTCCTATTTTGTCTGTTCGTTGTAGTAGCTACGTTCATAACCAATGCTTCTTTCCTCCTTACCTCAACACTGCCAAAGTCCTGTATGGTTATCATTGCTCGCTATATGACAGTTACCAGCTGTATCTATTTTATCTGTTTCAAACTCATTGATTTGTAATGCATGCTTGTTACAGTTATTCAATAAATGTTATTATGCGAAGAGTTGTTGTTTTCATGTAACGGATGGGTTAGATGAAGGGCGATCATATCTTTCTCAAATGACTGTGGAACATTGATTTCCATGATGAAGATTTAAACAGTTAGATTCGATGACGAACAAGATTTACTAGTTTGCAAGTTAAACTAAGCGCTCTATTATTTGTAAATGAAAGATATAGTTTCAACAGTTTACAGATTAAAAATAAAGTTTCATCAGCTTACAAGATAAAAAGTAAAGTTTCACCAGTTTACAAGTTAAAAATAAAGTTTCAATAGTGTGTAGATTAAAAATAAAGTTTCAACAGTGTGTACGTTAAAAATAAAGTTTCAATAGTGTGTAGATCAAAAATAAAGTTTCAACAGTGTGTACATTAGAAACAAAGTTTTATCTGTTTGTAAAATGAGATTGTAGGATTTACTAGTTTGCAAGTTAGACTAAGCGTTCTACTATTTGTAAACGAAAGATATAGTTTCAACAGTTTACAAGTTCAAAATAAAGTTTCAACAGTGTGTACGTAGAAATAAAGTTTTAGACGTTTGCGTCGTTAGAAATAAAATAAAGTTTCAACCAGTTTACAAGTTCAAAATAAAGTTTCAACAGTGTGTACTCAGAAATAAAGTTTTAGTCGTTTGCGCGTAGAAATAAAATAAAAGTTTCAACAGTTTACAAGTTCAAAATAAAAGTTTCAACAGTGTGTACGTTTAGAAATAAAGTTTTAGTCCGTTTGTGCGTTAGAAATAAAATAAAGTTTCAACCGTTTACAAGTTCAAAATAATTTCAACATGGTGTACGTTAGAAATAAAGTTTTAGTCGTTTGCTCGTTAGAAATAAAATAAGGTTTTAAACCGTTTCACAATTTCAAAATAAAGTTTTCAACAGTGGTGCTTTATGTGTAGAAATAGATCTTTAATCGGTTTGTAAATTTAGATCCATAAGATTACTAGTTTGCAAGTCAGACTAAGGCGGGTTTTCTACTATTTGTAAATGAAAGATATAGTTTCAACAGTTTACAGATTAAAAATAAAGTTTCAACAGTGTGTACGTTAGAAATACAGTTATAACTGTTTGTAAAAACTAGGATTCCGGGATTTAATAGTTTGTAAGTTTGACTAAGCGTTCTACTATTGTAAATGAAAGAAGTATAGTTTCAACAGTTTACAGATTAAAAATAAAGTTCTTAGCTGTTTGTATGTCAGAAATAAAGTTTTAGTCGGTTTGCGTGTCACGAAATAAAATAAAGTTCTTCAACCGTTTACAAGTTCAAAATAAAGTTTCAACAGTGTTGTATCCTAGGAGAATAAAGTTTATCGTTTGTTTGTAAAATGTAAGATCATAAGATTACTAGTGTGCAAGTTCGACTAAGCGTTCTACTATTTGTAAATGAAAGATATAGTTTCAACAGTTTACAGATTAAAAATAAAGTTTCAATAGTGTGTACGTTAGAAATAAAGTTTTAGCTGCTTGTATGTTAGAAATAAAGGTATAACAGTTTATATGCTAGAAAGAAAGGTATTACTGTTTGTAAATAAGATCATAAGATTTACTAGTGTGCAAGTTCGACTAAGCGTTCTACTATTTGTAAATGAAAGATATAGTTTCAACAGTTTACAGATTAAAAATAAAGTTTCAATAGTGTGTACGTTAGAAATAAAGTTTTAGCTGCTTGTATGTTAGAAATAAAGGTATAACAGCTTATATGCTAGAAAGAAAGGTATTACTGTTTGTAAATAAGATCATAAGATTTACTAGTTTGCAAGTTAGACTAAGCGTTCTACTATTTGTAAATTAAAAATAAAATGATAACTGTTTACAAGTTAAAGCGTTGATGCGATGATGAACAATTAATAAGCTGAGAAGCTTTAGATTCACTTTAACATTACCACATGTTTACAGATAGAAATGTATCACAGCAAAGCTACTTCATGATTTAGTTTGCCAGGAGTGTATCATCTCAAACATTTACTCCGTTGTTGAAATTTCAGTTTTGTACATATTTGAAGTATCATCATTGCGGTTTGTTCTTAATGTGTTTACGATGAACGCACACACAAATGAGTCTTATGCACGCGTTTTGTCAAGTTCATTTGATTCTATCAAGTCATACTATACACATTTGATTTACAAAAACTTGCTTTGAATACTCATACGATGAAGTTCTTCACTTTCATTTTAAAACAACATTCCGATAAAATGTTCAACTTACATTCAAAACTTTGTATAATACTAAGATATTTGATAATACAACCTAAGAGATTTTCAACTTAGATTTTTATGTACTTCTCTCAGTCTTTGTCAAAACGTATAAGATACAACCATAGTGTCATAAGACTCATGTGTGCGTTCATCGTAAACACATTAAGAACAAACCGCAATGATGATACTTCAAATATGTACAAAACTGAAATTTCAACAACGGAGTAAATGTTTGAGATGATACACTCCTGGCAAACGAACTCATGAAGTAGCTTTGCTGTGATACAGTTCTATCTGTAAACATGTGGTAATGTTAAAGTGAATCTAAAGCTTCTCAGCTTATTAATTGTTCATCATCGCATCAACGCTTTAACTTGTAAACAGTTATCATTTTATTTTTAATTTACAAATAGTAGAACGCTTAGTCTAACTTGCAAACTAGTAAATCTTGTGACCTTATTTACAAACAGTAATACCTTTCCTTCTAGCATATAAACTGTTATACCTTTATTTCTAACATACAAGCAGATAAAACTTTATTCATAACGTACACGCTGTTGAAACTTCATTTTGTTTCTAACATATAAACAGACAAAACTTTATTTCTAACGTACACACTATTGAAACTTTATTTTTAATCTGTAAACTGTTGAAACTATATCTTTCATTTACAAATAGTAGAACGCTTAGTCTAACTTACAAACTATTAAATCCCGCAATCTTATTTTTACAAACATATATAACTTTATTTCTAACGCGCAAACGACTAAAACTTTATTTCTAACATACAAGCAGATAAAACTTTATTCATAACGTACACGCTGTTGAAACTTCATTTTGTTTCTAACATATAAACAGACAAAACTTTATTTCTAACGTACACACTATTGAAACTTTATTTTTAATCTGTAAACTGTTGAAACTATATCTTTCATTTACAAATAGTAGAACGCTTAGTCTAACTTGCAAACTAGTAAATCCGCGCAATCTATTTTTACAAACAAGATATAACTTTATTTCTAACGTACACCCTGTTGAA